>JBCLNQ010000035.1:0-226527 GCA_039119965.1 Talaromyces sp. DC2
TTATATGTCTTTGCTGTAATGAAAACAAAACTGACTGGCTCTTCACTGGTATCATAATGCATCTCACTTGCGGCAAAGGGAATTAAATAGAAATAATTAGATAGACAGAAATTCGATGGTATAACAAAGAAGCATATACAGGAGCAATAGTTGACATCTGGAATAAACATATATACTTGATGCCTTCTTCATTCTAGTTTTGCATTAGTTGTAATTAATTAGTTCTATCTGCTCTTGTAGGATTAGGGTTGAGCCGGATTAACATTGACCCCGCCAGCCTCTCCGCAGACTGATCCGTTCCGAGCCTCCGCCCAGCCTCGTCTGCATTGCGTGCCTGCGTGCCTGCTTCCTTCGCTGCAAAGGCCCTGCAGATTGCTCTTGGTGCGTCTCTCGAATAATGTCATGATATCTTGAACTCGGAATCCTCGCTACTGCTTGTCGGAAGATAGCTCATTCTCTATGAGCTATCTTCGTGCGATACACATCACCACCCTCCGCCGGCGATAACATCACTGCGCACCCACCATGGATCTTCGCAAGAAGAAGAAGAAGGTCCTCCTCATGGGGAAGAGCGGTTCTGGAAAGTCGTCGATGCGCTCCATTATATTCAGCAATTATGTCGCAAAGGACGTGAGGCGATTGGGCGCAACTATTGATGTGGAGCACAGTCATGTCAAGTTCATGGGCAATCTGACACTGAATTTATGGGATTGTGGAGGGTAAGCAGAAGTACTTGTCGACATATTGAATTTTATATGCTTACTAGTCTACTTAGGCAGGATGCTTTTATGGAAACCTACCTCGGCGGCCAGCGCAGCAACATTTTCTCCGACGTCGCTGTTCTTATCTACGTATTCGACATCGAATCGCGCGACGTCGAACGTGATCTGGACACGTACAATTCGGTTATCGAGGCATTGCACCAACACAGCCCTGGCGCGCATGTCTTTTGTCTCATCCACAAACTCGATTTAATCCAAGCCGAGCATCGACAACGGATTTACGAAGAGCGATCCGTCCTGATTCGCCATCGCTCCAAGTATTTCGACATTGATACCTTTGGCAGCAGTATCTGGGATCAATCGCTGTACAAGGCGTGGGCGGGCATTGTGCACAAACTGATTCCGAATCTGTACGTGATTGAGCGGTTTCTGAATGCTTTTGCCAAGAAGATCGATGCCGAGGAGGTGATTCTATTTGAGCGGTCGACTTTTCTTACAATCACATCGTTTGCCTCTGAAATCGGCAGTTTAAACCCCATCTACGACCGCCATGAGCGACTCTCGAATATCATGAAGGCTTTTAAACACTGCGCTGCGCGTAACACTCACACGACCCCGGCGTCTGCGGGTTTTCATGTCATGCACACCAAGACACCACAGTTTAATGTTTTCCTTGGCCAGTTTACTGACAATACCTACATTTTTGTCGTCGTTCCTCCAGGCGAGGCATCCTACAACTGCGCCGTGCTGAATACAATGCTTGCGCGGCAAGGCTTTGCAAAGGCTTCATCCGGACATGGAGATGGATTCCCTCTGCCTGCGTCGTCCGTAGGACAGTCTGTAAATTCGCCTATACTGAACGCAAACGGGTTTCCGACGCGATCCGATGACTAACGAACTCATCATGACTTTTCATTTCCTTTTCTGGTAATTTCAACAGCCTAAAACTGTTGGCGGCTCTTCATGAGAGAAATAAATACGCCTACATGGTGAAGATACCCTGGCCAGCTACGGATCAGGCCTGTGAACATGGGCAAGTGGGGTTTGATTTTGATATTGTCTTCTTCAAATTAGCGATAGTATCTTCTTCTTCATGTTATGGTATTTTCTTTTCAACAGACATATGCATCATACATGTGAACAATACAGCACTCTCAATTGATGGTGCTTTTGCACAGGAAACTCAGGGTTGAAAAGCTCTAGGCTGCCATGTTAAATAAAAAATGCTTTTAACCTAAAAAGAATAGTATTAAAATCCCTCGTGGCCGAGCCTTTCTTCACTGGGTCGAGATCAACATGCGAGCTGATATGACTGGCTGGACCGAGGCAGAACATGCACACGAAACCGGTGAAAGCAGCTAGACAAAATTCTAGTCTTCTTCTGCGTTTCTGATTCGTCTGGCGACCGTTTTAACTGTTGTTGTCCGTATACCAGAAGGGGGAAAGGCTGGGTCTGTTGTTTTTGCCCGGGTGAAATGATGCATCCGGCTTGCTTTCCGTCGTGGGTTCTTTCTTTTTTCCCCTCAAACACACAAACCGTTCCCTGCGAGTATAAAAAAAAGGCGTCTGTCCGATTTTTAAAAAAACATTTGGTTTTGTTTGTTATGGTTTTTTTTATTGTGGTCTTGAGAGTTGCCTCTTTTTCCTACTGCTAAAACATACGTTTCTCGAAGATGCCTCAAGTTGCCATCGTCAAGACATAAATTTCGCTCATGCAACGTCAACCAGTCCTCATACGCACATTCAGAGATAGCTCATTTCACAGGCGACCCTATCTGCCTGACCGCTTGTACGAGCAGCCTTTCAACTTCTAGTCGAGTTGTCTAGGGACTGGCCTTCCCCACCCCGATGGCAACAAAAGCCAGCATGACATGACGCCTTTGGCCGTCAAAATCGAATTGACCATTGTCCTGTGTCTGTGCCACATTGACATACGTGTATATAACACACCGACAGTTGGCATCCGGAGCTGCCGTTCTCGAGCCATGCACGAATCCCGGAGAGGAGAGAGGAGAGGAAACGAGAGGAGACGAGAGGGCTGTCTCAGTCAGTACAAACGGACGGCCGATCTCACAACTCCGCACACCCCTCTCCAGTTCCTGAACGGTCACTGGTGGGACCTCTCCAACGCAATCTACAAGCAATGCAAGTGATGCAACCTCTCTTCTTCAACGCGTCCAATCGCCTTACTCGACAGAGCCAATGGGCCCCGGCTCATATCGCGAAATCTGCCGGGTTTGTTTGGGGGCCCGATCGATATATGAGCGACAGCAGGCACCTGACACCGAGCGGCTTGTCTCATTGGGCTGGATAAGACGAACTGGCTGCAGAGGGCATGGGCCAGCAGGTTGTCACTCGTTTAGGGCGGCTACTGCTTTTTTATTCGACCTCTGCGGGCTCGGATATTAGTTTTTTTCTGGGACATGTGAAATTGAAAAGACGGTCTGGTTACGTATTTTTGTGTCTTTTTTATTTTTTACTTACAATGTGGCAGGAGTTATTCGGCCTTTTTTGAGCCTCACGCCGTGGTGTGAAGATATATGGCGAGGGTGTTGGGCAAGAATTTCGAGATGCTGGAGGCTATTCGAGTCCGAACACCTTGCTCTGCAGTTCGAGGAAGCCAGAAATTGGTTCTATTGACTACTGCAACGATCGAGACTTTCTGTTTTTTTTTATGTATTTAATTTCCACGCTTTGAGAAATTTTCAGCCGCAATCACGAAACAGAACATGGCAACTATGCAGGATTTGAATTTTTACTTCATGATTACACCCATCAAGATCAGAGAACAACGCCGGGAGCCCGAGTTTGATCCATTGCAGCATTGGTATCCTCCTATCAGGAACGACCACTTTAGACCTGATACTGCCAACAGCACCGGCTGGCAGCGGTGGACCCAACGAGGAATCACACGATTCAATACATCCATTGAGCCGCCGGGAACAAAAAGCTGCTCTATGTTTTTCGACTGCGCACGCAATTACTTCCTTATTGCTCCGGAAGACTGCCTGACGAGCGAGTTCAACGAGATGGTTAATTTCACCGAGCCTTGGGTACGGCTTTCGTTCGTGCACACGCAGCAGGAAGATGGGAGGCCAATGTCCCTGCTCACAGTCTATCCGGCTGACGGCGAATTCAGTTTGCATGCGCAGGGAGGACCTACTTGGATGCCCGAGCTACTGCCATGCACTTATGACGGGTTCGACCGCTCTCAGCATGCTGATGTGGCCGGTCAGCTGTCGATTTTGTTAGGGCTGGCTGCGTTTACGTGTGAACCGAACCGGCATGTCCTGCTGCGCACGATGGAGCGCAACTTTCAACCGCCGCGTTGGATTCCGCACGATCCCGGCCAGTTGGCTATATGTAGTATGTTTTCTACCTGTCTTTCTTTTTTCTGTTTTAGTTGCTGCTAACGGGGTGAGTGGTTAGAGAGAGCGGACGTTTCCCGTCGAAAGGGCTATGTCGTCAAGGTCGCACCGTGCTCGGGGGTTGACTTGCAAGCTTATGAGGATGGTTATTATGGGCCGTTGCTTGTAGGAGACGAGAACCGACTGGGTCTGTAAAGTATCAAGATCATGAATACAACATTTAAAAAGCCATCATTTGGTAATTAGGGTGTTCTCCAAGTGAGCAAAATATTTCTCAACTAATGGACTAAAATATGTAGAGTCTTGTATTAAGGTATAATTGATACATGAGTATATTACAACACATAGATAATATTACACAAACATGTCAACTGGTATACATGGGGTTACACCTGACGTCGGTGGGCGGCAGCTTTGACCCCGAAAATTGAGGCTCTTGCATGTATTGATATACATTCCGTATTAGGAAATAAATTACATAGTTCTTCGTATTATAAATGTAGTCCTTTCTTGATTAATTGCGATCCAGCCACAGTCGTGATTTGGTTGATTTGGTCGTTCTTGTTTCTACCCAATAAAAATCACTCGGCGAGTATATTTCCAGCGTTTCCTATTCGTTTGATGGTCAATCCTACTGTGTGCGGTGTTGTGATTTACAGAAAAGGCGTAATTACTTGCTTTTCGCTGAAGTCATGCAGCTGTGCTGCAATTCCATTACCCCCCTTCAGACTTGTGTATCCGCGAGGTCTCAATATCGAAACGAGCGTAGCCAATATGCCCAAATGGTTGGACTTGTGTTTCTATTAGTGACATTGCTAAGATAGAAGAAGATAGTTTGAAGCAAGAACGTACTGAACCGACCACCATTGGGATGCTTTAAAACGAGATAGATAAAGGGCACATGCCATTTCGGCGTAGTGATGTAGAGAGGGGTGTTCTCGGGTTTCCCGGGTCCAGAGACACGCTGGGTATACTACTGTCCTTCCCAACGCGTCTAGCGTATTCTGCTACTTGAAAAATGTTTCCCGACTTGCTGACCCCGTGCTTGTACCATGCGCTTTTGGTCCTTGTTGTAGTCCAAACAGCTCGTCACTACCCCTGCGAAATTCCTGGCTGCCGATGGGCTCTAACTTGGCAGTTTCCGTGAGAAATTGGGGTCAAAAGCTTTGCGACTAAGAATGGTGTGAGGTTACTGGTTCCGAGCTGCAGCTTGTAGCTTTTTTTCGACTTGCTTCTCTGCGGAGGAACTAATGACGCCGACATTGTTCCAGAGTACATTCAGTTTATTTTCCCCTTTCAAGAATTCTTCAGCAGAAGCCTTAACAGTCGAGAGATCTTCAATGTCGAGGTGGAGAAAGATAAGCTCTCCCTGAGAAAAGAAGGGTGCTTTTCTTTTCTTCAATGACGTTATATTTTGATGCGAAGCGGCAAAGAGATTAACCAATTGTTTGTATTCTATGATACACAGTATTGTAAATAAAGTATCAGTAGTCCTAGCAACTGCATCTTGACTGCTGGAAAGAAGGGCTAACCCCTCCAGTCAATATCAGGCATCCGGATGAATTCTTGTCGTACTTTGGGGCCGGGAGATATCCCCTTGTGGGTTGATTACCGGCTTGTCCTTCCAATTGTAGAACATTAGAATGTAGAAACAACCCAGCCAGTAGATTGTTTTGCTTGGCTGCACAAGACCCCAAGACATCCGTCAAGAACTGGCACGTCTGTTTAGATTCTGGTGTAGGCTGAGTCATTAGATACCTCAAAGCTACGAAGATGGAGAACGGCGTGACGACGTGTATCTAAAGATAGTCAGAAAAAAGTGTATGAGAAACTAAAAAGTAAACCTACAGCTGCCAAATTGATCAGTGTCACTTGTCTCACAATATTAGCGATTTCCGAAGCCGACGTCAAGCATCTCATGTTGCTTTCCCATGCCAAATGCTGTTTGAGAGGATCGTTCAGAGCCTTGACAGCAGCTGCCTGGTGCAAAGACACGGTTAATGCATGCAGCAACATATTCGTCAACACGGCGTTGGGCTGATGGACTCCAGTGGGTAGTTTTAAGTGGCCTGGCAGACATAAACTAATCTGAAGCAACTGTGTGTCAATGGCATGATGGGTTTCCCAGTATTTCCGGTCGTCCTGAGTGCGTAGATGGTTGGCCGTCCGCGCAGCGAGCCACGAGAGAATCACCACGCTTCCAAAAGGCGATAGATTCTGACAGTTTTCTAGTCGAAGAGCAGTTGCAAGCGTAGGCGAGGCGTTTTCTGGAATCATGTTCTTTTCGAACGATTCGTCTTCGGATGGTAAATGCGTGGATATCTAATGTTTTTTATTAGTTTGAGAAAAGGATGCCAAGGAGAGGGCGACTTTTCATACGTCACTATCGTCAATCATTGATGAATATCCTCCACCAAAGCCTGAGTAGCTATCCAGACAGAATGCCGACCAGAAAGCTCGACGCCGTTCTTCCACTTCAATCCACTCAAATGAGGTAGAATTCCGGTGCACCCCGGAATCTAAACGATGTAGATTCAAGACATGTGCAAGCCTCATAGCTTTTCCGGCCGTTAACCATGCCCGAGGGAAAATGGCGTTATTATATTCGTAATAGCTGATTAGTACCAGAGCCTGGCACTGTATAATAGAAATCCCCACAGAGTCGTTCATTTCATTTGCGCATGCACATCTTCTCGCTTGCTCATAGTATTCATCTCGCATGTATGACAAATTCTCACTGAGACTGGCTGCATGGCTCCATATTATGTATTGCAGAGCTTGGATGCCATTATCACTTTTCCGTGCATGTTGCCTGTGGAAATACATGGAAGGATGGAGTATTGGAAAAGTGGGATGAATGTTCCTGAAAAAAATGCGATACCTGAATATCTCTTTTAGTCCTCGCGGCATTGATGTACGTATAGTTACAAGGAAGAAAGGCACTTACAATTCGCTCAAGGACTTTTGCTGTAGCTCTGTTTCCACTGTCGGAAAAGATCCCATAAAACCAAGCTCGAGGTCTAGAGAGCTAGTAGTCAATTGCAGACTATTTTCGTCGGGGAGACTCATGATTAATTCCATGTCTCCAGAACCTGCACTATTTTCATCATCCTGTTCCACTGGACTTAAAGGACGATATGTAGAACTTGTATTCATTGATTCTTCGATTTCGGCTAGAGACATTCAACATATGTAGTATTTAAAACGGAAAAAAAAAATAAGGTAGCATACTCATTTTTGTGAACAAGGGCTCTAGATGCGCTCTTTTTGGCCCTGTTTTCTTCCTCGACGTAGGATAGCGACAGTCGAGCGAGAGACGGCGACAACGCTCACACACCGGGGCCTGACCACCGCATCGGCGCTTCTTTGCGTGGCATGGAAGGCAGGCACTTTTTTGCGGCATTTTATTATTAGTTGACAACATTGAATAGCAGAGTTCTTGAAGGAGGAAGAACGAAACGTATCTGTATTTTATTCAGAGTGCTCAAACTTTATCTGTGCTCCAAAGCCGAGGCCCGAAGTACGAGGTGGCGAAGCTTCCAGATGTCGATCAGCTTGCATTTTTAAGGCGTAGAAATTAAATATAACGTATTTCACAAGCACCACGGGACACCCAAGCGTCGCGGGACACCCGCGCCAAGAAATCATGTAAAATGACCATAATGTAACGAATTAACTGAATTACAATATAATTTCTATATAGAATTGTTCGGACAGTACGTGCGAATATGTCCAATTTGTTTACAAATAGAACAGGTCCGCGGCGCGCGCTTACGTGCCCCCGAAGCCACTTCCGGATTAGGCAATTGTAAAGCTTCCTGGGCTGTCAATGCTGCTGCAGCGATCTCGCGACCTTCAGAAACCGTCAAAATCCCTTGACGGTCAATAGGCCGGCCACGGGTTGTCCTTTTCTGCTTCTGGTGATAGTTCGCTGCTCTCAATTCCTGATTTTCCTGTGCTAATATAGTGGCGGAATTCATGGCCAACGAGCAACCTTTTATCAACTGGTCTAATGCGCGCTTTGTGGGTGAATTTGGATGGGTAAGACGTTGCTTTATAAGCCGATTTATGGTGTTTGTTTGACGAGTCAGATTTTTTATATTATTTGGTGTTTTTGGGGACCAATTTGCAGAAGAATGACTCGTACTCGGGGGGGTAGGTGTTCGCAATTGAACGTCAAGCTTGGATAGTACACGTTCTTGGTCAAATGGCGAGATACCGGTGGATAAAAAGCCGCTCTTAATATTTTGTATGGTATAGGCTTTGTCCCGAATATCTGCATATATCGTGAGAAATTCGTCTTTATCAATATGGTTAATACCGCAGCGCATCCGGTTCTCAACCGCTTGCCCATATAAGCGCTTAAGAACTGCAAAAACACCCACATCGAGCGGTTGAAGCAGATGCGACGAGTGTGGCGGCATGCATACAGTAATAATGTCATTCGCAGCGCAGTGCTGATCAAATAAAGGTGTAAGATGACTGCTATGCCCATCAAGAATTAGAAGACGGTACCGGCCAACTGTATAAGGCTTCGTCCAAGGGTCAAAGATTTTTTGAAGCCATTCAAGGCCTAATTCATCAGATGTCCAACCGTTTGGTGATTCGGTAATTGCCCAATCAGGTGGTAAGCCAGGCAGATTATACCAGTCAAGAAGCTTGTTGACTGATTTCAATATAATAAGCGAAGGCACCGCGATTCCCCTTGCACTTACACATTCCACGGCTGTGACCCATTCTCGATTTCCAGGCTGCAATAGACGAGGTTTCCCTTTGCGATCAGAACTACATACAACTTTTGCAGTAGAAATGATGCCCATAGCGAACCCAGTCTCGTCAAAATTCCAAATGTCTTCCTCAGCGATCCCGTACTCGGTAAAAACGCGTTCAAGATTGTCAAAAAAGCCGCCAATAATCGTTGGATCCTCGCATAAAGCGCGCTCATAATTATATTTGCGAATGTAACGAGTCTGTAGGTCTTGTTGGCGCTTTAAATAATTGCCCACCCAGTTCTTACCAACGGTAGGTGGTAAATCAATGAGATCGCGTTTTGCAAGTAAACAATTGGCCATTTGCTCTACCATTGAGGGCCTGACAGGGCAGCCACGCTTATCCATCGAGAGAATCCAATTGCGCAGTGTAATTTCCTCGGTTTCTGACAATTTGGTGTTTTTTGGGCGCTTATATGAGCGATTTATGCGACCCTGCATTCGCGCGTGAAGCGTTGACTTCGGTACGCAGTAAATGCGCGCTGCTTCGCGCACACTGGTTATTTGTTGTTTTTTTAACGCGTTCATAGCAAGTAGAAGTCTTCCTTCATCGTTTGAGGTCCTTTTTGCAGCGTTCTGAGGCATATTGCTGTGGTTATGCGATTTTCAAATATATGGTTGGTTGAAGGTGGGAGGAAATTGAGAGGGTGTCCCGCGACGCTTGGGTGTCCCGTGGTGCTTGTGAAATACGTTATTTAATATCCGTTGTTTATCGATATATCAGGAACGATTTCTTTGTTTCTCTTTTATTTCCTTATAGTGAAGGTCAAGTTCCACCTCCTTTTTAGGGGTATCTACAAATGCTCGACAATTAAAAAAAAAAATACAATTTACCCAACATACTAGATATACAACCGTGCTAAAATTATACAAAATTCGATCCTATGTATCAATTACCTTGATCACCAATTTACCAAGACCACCTTTGCCATTGTATACGACTTGACAAGCATCGCGAACCGCCTGGATGTCTCGGAGGTCAACGCTCGTTCCCACAACGGTTTTGAGTTTACCCTCTTCAACATGTTTCCGTAACTCGTCAAGGTCATCGACAGAGGACTCCAGGAATAAATAAGAATAACGTGTCCCATATCGTCGCGCACGCAGCTGGCGGATGTAATCAAGACCATTCAACGCCAGTCGGAATGGCAGCGGCACAGTGGGCTTGTGAGGGAGCTCCATCATTGACGAAGCCTGGAGTTGATCTCCAGAAGGCAATGTAGCCACAGACACTATGCGACTGGTTTTGGGTCGCATCAGGACGAGAAAGTCCATCGCTTGGCCAACGGTGTCGAACAGAAAGTCGACGGAGCCCGGTTGAATGGCCGATCTTGGATCAGTTTTGGTGTAATCAATGACTGTGGTAGAATTGTTAGCGATAAATCCAATATAATCATTGATATTGATTTCCATACTCTCATCAACAGTTCCCTCGCCCAGGAGCTCCGGCACTTTGGGTATTTTCGACGTTGATACAGTTGTTATCACCTTGCCGGCTCGGAATACATGTTTTGCCAGCTGGCATCCGAATAGACCTGTTCCGCTCACTGTGTGTCGTTAATTAAAAGCTTGATACTCAAAAGGCAGATTGAACTTACGGCCAGCAGGTATAAAGACGGTCTTTCCCGCCAGATCACCGTCGTATTTCCTCAGCGCCTGCAAGGCTGTCATAGCAGCCAAGGGGATAGAAGCAGCTTCCTCCCAGGATAACGAGGGCGGCTTGAGACCAACAAAGCGTTCCGGGCAATGCACGAATTCAGAACACGATCCTAATATTATGAGTCGTTAGATGACCAATAGTGGCTCCTTTTTTTATGTTTTCTAACCTCGACAGTACTCCGGTAGCCTCGTATACACTTCATCTCCCACTTTAAGTCGACTCACGTCACGACCTGTCTCAGTCACTATGCCCGCGCAATCGTAACCAATTTTATAGGGAAATCTGCAAGCGACCTTGCGTCAGATTTTGTTCTTGGTGAAAAAGCGGAAAGAAGTCACTGGTTCCTTACGAGTCTGTTGTGGCAAGCTTGAGCATGCCAGATGCCTTTTTCACGTCTATGGGATTAATGCTAGCAGCGTGGACTTTGATAATCACATAGTCTGCATTGTCAAGCTCTGGTTTGGGGAGCTCAGAAAGCTGGTACCCAGATGGGGGCCCGTATGAAGGAGTATTGAGGGCCTGCATTTTTCTTGCTGTTCTTTGTAGAATTGAAGAAGAAAAAAATGAAGGCGAATTTGGATTTGAAGTTATTCCGCTATGACGTATATGATAAATGCCGCGAACAGCGGGAGAATTTGTCCACCGATGCACTTGCATTTCACATAAACTCTATTTTCTCATTTTATGCTGACTTGAACTAATAATTATTTTAAATTTTTTAATTACGCATATCTTTATAAGTGGCGATAAAAAATTGTAAAATCTCCTTTACGCATGCGGAGAGAGATGGGATGGGGTTCGGCCGATTAATTTGACCGCATATCATTATCCCGCACATCATTATTGGCAGACAGCGTGATCAGAAAGCTTAAAGGCTTGGGGACCATCTGATCACGCTGTAACTTGCAGACTTCCAAGATTAGTAGCCACTTAGAAGCGAAGTCTACGCAACACTACCAGCTGTACGACGATAGTCTATGAAACATACCAATAAACGCTGTCTGGGTCAGATTGTGGCTCTGTACAGAGGTGCGCTTCAAAAGTAATGCGAGTGGAGACAAATACTAATGAGCCCTAAGTGTAAGTTAATATTTTAGTTCTGTATCGATATTTCTAGTTTAAATATTAGTAAAATAATACCCAATGACATAGATAACTTCAGTACACTATCTAATACTAAAGACATATTATTGGATATATATGACATGCGTCTAGTTGCTATGGAAATATCAGGAAATTTCATGTATTTCAAAAGAAATTATATCTTAGTGTATACACTAACAATTTCCCCACTCGCATTACTTTTGACGCACACCTCTGTACATATTTCCTCTATTTGGTACTGGCTTTGACATATTTAGGTTCATTGGTGATGTCACAGTGATTAGACGCTCGCTCCACATGATTCCACATGATGAGATTATTTAACTCTACGTTTCCCCCTCAGACATCGTAGTATTTTTTCGACTTCAAATCATTATAGTCTCAATTAATCTGACAAGACAACATGCCACATCTGAAGCTTAGAGACGGTGCAGAGCTCTTCTACAAAGATTGGGGCTCTCCTGATGGCCAGATAGTAACGTTTTCCCATGGCTGGCCACTAAGCAGTGATAACTGGGAAAATCAAATGGTTTTTCTGGCTGAACGAGGCTATCGTTGTATTGGACATGACCGTCGAGGACATGGAAGGTCTACCCAGACATGGCATGGCAACAACATGGACACTTTCGTCGACGATCTCGAGGAGTTATTCGAGCACCTCAACGTGAAAAATGCAGTGATGGTTGGCCATTCCCACGGCGGCGGTGAAGTCACTCATTACCTCGGAAAACATGGCACGAGTCGCTTTCGAAAGGCCGTGCTTGTGGGCGCTGTGCCTCCATTGATGGTCAAAACGTCTACGAATACAGAGGGCACCGATAAATCTGTTTTTGATACCTTCAGACAGGCCATGCAAAAGGACCGGGCCCAGTTCTTCTTGGATGTTCCCAGCGGCCCATTCTTCGGCTTCAACCGGCCCAATGCTAAAAAGAGTGAAGGACTCATTAGAAGCTGGTACCAGCAAGGGATGAACACAAGCTTCAAGACTGCATACGATTGTATCAAGGATTTCTCCGAGACCGACTTTACCGAAGATCTGAAAAAGATTAACATCCCTGTTCTCGTGCTACACGGTGATGATGATCAAGTTGTTCCTCTCGAGGCAGCAGGTGCCAAGTCAGCAAAGCTTTTACCCCAGGGAAAGCTCAAGATTTACCCTGGTGGCTCGCACGCAATTCACAATATTAATATTGATGAAGTTAACAATGACCTTCTCGAGTTTATTCGTGCATGAGCTATGGTGACTAGCAATGGGTAGGATTAGGGGTTGAGAATCTCGATGTGCTAGTTTACAGAACAAGAATGCAGAACAGAAAAACATCATTTCTACAGAAGTAATGTGAGCTATTTGTCGGAATTGAGTTTTTTATCAAAAGGGTTTCGAAATGGATCATTGATACTAAATTATAACAAGAAATATCATATCTGGTATACTGGGGTAACATATGTAGGCTCCTTTCCACATATTTATCAAATGTTCTTTTATATGTAGGAAGCTTCTTGCGGAATCAAGGCTTTACCCCTCCATTTAAGTATAGAAATTACGGATACGTAGTTTTTTTTTTAATAAAAGGTTCAAATTTTCCTTGTGGAGCGGACCGATTATTTGCCCGTTTTCACGATGGCGGAGATCTCGTATATGCCGAGGTTAAGATCGACCAGGCTAATTTTGAGATTAAGTGGACCAGAGTTGTTGCTTTTGTCACTAATTCTCTGATCAGAACCTCTATACTTTCAACTTTCAGCTTTGAAACAAAAATTCGCGTGTCACTCAACACAAGCAATGCCAAACCCTACTCTACTTACGGCCGCAGGATATGGCTCCCTGCTTGTGGCCATAATGCACGCGGTCCGTGCTGTCCAAATACCAGATGCTATAAATAACAAAATAATCTGATTTCTTCTATTCTCTTCAGGCTTCTGGAAGACAATTTCAGCGACTCCGTCAGTTTCAGGAACTGCCAAATATCGCATACGTGCGCAGTACTGTCGGATGGTATCAAGGAAGTGGCTATTTGATTTTGAATGGTATGTATTATCCTTTTCTTCCCAAAGCAACGATTCTATTGTTTTAATAAAAGAAAATTGACACCTATATGTAGCTCTGCTAAATCTCAACTGGGCAAAGAACCCCGAATCTTTGAGCGATCCACTAAACCGTAGTATGGCTGTCGTGTTGACCATCATTGCCTGGGCTAGCTCTGCTTGGTATCTTCGGGGAGGAGTGAAAGCAAGCGCATTGCTGACGGCATTTGCTGGTGGATTTCAGGCATGGGCGGCTCTTTACTGATGCTTGCATTTTGCCAGGCTCGGAGATGTCAATCAAGTCAGCACGCGTATTGTGATATTATTAAAGGTAATACACCGAATTTTGGTATAATCAAAACAATACAAGTATAAAACTTGAACATTATAGAAGCCGACTAGCAGCAAAAGGTCACACGTATGTGTATGTATTGCAAGAATCATTCTAAGCCAACTCACTTCTTGCCAAAAGGATCTACCCCTTTATCTGCTGGCTCATTTCGAGCATCTATAGTCAATCCGGCCACTCGCAGTTGAGATACATACTGGTCTCCCAAGGTAGCAGGCGTCAACACGCCGCCGCCAAATCCGTACGCCCAAGTACTACTATTATCTTGCTGCCAAAGAAGGATCCGAGCTGCCTCTGCCAGGGCAATAGCTGTAAATAAATAAGCATCCCCTTCATAGCGCATACGAACCAACACCTTGGGTTTCGCTTGCTGCTGCGTCGAGGTGGTGTCTGTCCCTGCAACACCTCGGTACTCGAACCAGTTTTTTCTCGATTTTGCTCTGGCCTGCCCCTTCCCCGGGTTGATACCAAAGTTTCGGGAGAAACTTTCGAAAAGGAGGGATGAGGATCAGTGGTGCTGATAGCAGTCCTCCAATATGCCTTAAAATGGCAATTATAGTTCCCCAGGTCTTGAACTAAGCATGAAAATCGAAACTGTGCCCGTATGAAGCCGCTGTGGGTTCTAGTAATCCCTAGGATCGATGAATAATTGCTTGGTTAACGGGTCTCTGTGGCTGATATGACAACCATTCTAGCTGTTTAATCCGGAGTAGCCCAAAAAGTTTGGTCCATAAACTTGTTCATTTCGGAGAGACTGTAGAGCTAGGTCTTTTTGGTGATTGCGAGTAAGGAGTGTGGGCCTTGTACAGATGGTGAAGGCTCTGTGACTCGAATGTTTGCAAAACAGAGGCCGGCGTTTTACTGCGTATTCCACCCTGTACACTGTGGATGCAAACATCTACACGTCCAGTCTGCGCACCGAAACAGCGATGGATTTCCTGGATAGCAACCCAAGTTGAAAGATCAGATGGCACACAATCGAAGCCACAGAAAGGAACCATATATCCCCAGTCACTAAATCACCTCAGACAGAGAGAATATCAGGGATCTTCACGATGCTGCCGTTTTTCTTTGCCACTACGTCATGCTGTTGAATCATTTCTTTTAGCCACGGAACTTCGCCAGTGCTACATAGATCATTAGTTTGTGTTTCATTTTGAGTGCTTCTGGGGCTTTACCAGTCGATATAATGAGTTCCATTTCTAACACAGGCGGCAAACGTGTTCGATCCATAAATCTGAAATGGGCCCACAGTCGATATCACTAATCGCGTTTTCTTTGCCATGGAATCAAGATCATTTTCGTTCAGGTTCACGACCATAACATGCACAAAAACCAGCAATTGTAAAGGATCAGGAAATATATGTTTTCACAAACCGGGTGGCTGTCTAGATATGTCTTTGGATTCCTCCAAGGACTGGACAAGCTCCTCCAGCTTTTGCTTGTTTCTCCCAGCAATTGCCCATTTCAAGTCTACCGGCAGTGATTTGAAGATATACTGGGCAGTGAGCTTGCCCATGTAGCCAGTCGCACCTAGCAAAATCAATTCGTATTCCACTGAGAAGACATTTTAGAATAACTAAAATAGTTTGATCATTTTTCACACACGTCACGCCAGCCCTAGATGAAAATGAAAGAAAAAAGTTGTTCACTGAGCCTTTGGAGTTTATCAGTCACCACCGAGAGAAGTTTCCTCCACAGGCTATTTTTCTCTGAAGAAGACTTGAGTCAACTGGTTTCGCCGTAAAGTTGACTTGTGAAGAAACCGAGGTAGAGATGGAGGGTGCAGGCTGTAAGTTCCCCCGGAACCCGGTACCTACTTTTGTATATTTTCTTTAAATAGTAGTCTAACTTGATAGCGTTTAAACAGGAAAGACACGAAAAGAGAAAAGGTGAAAAAAAATTTTTATTTAATAATAATCAGATTCTTAACGGTCCAGGTTATACACCTCCAGTTTCTACATGGTACATGCAGTTGAATCCCCTTTTTGTCCCGCAATCAAGTGCACAGTATCTGAAAGCTGCTGAATAGATACCCATCATCCCCTCCTAACTCCCCTGAATCTGCTGCAACAACACAATCTGGAATAACAAAGGTACTGTTTGTTACCCCTCTGCGAGCTCCAGTACAGTTTTGTTGCGCGTAGGCATAAGGCACGCAGTTATGGGCAAATCTCGTCACTCACATATTATAACTGTCTGCAACATTCACACATAGTCCTGGGATAGACGTCTGGCCGGTCACTGACTCTGCAGTAAGATTCGAGCAATCCGGGGCATTCGGTCCCCGATTAGCGATAGCATACGCGGTACTGTTGAATGTGCGTTCGAGGTTGGCGATGAAATACGATTTTTTGAAGGTTATGAGCTCGTTGACTCTATGCAGCGAGACTGAGGCAATGACGAGTCCCGCTACACAAATGGAAAAGAGGATGAAGAGAATGAGGCCCGAATGTCTGCCTTGCTTGGAGTGTTTTCCGCTGCAAACCTGGCTTTCTTCAACAGGCATGCGCTCAACCATGGCTACTGAGATGAGATAAATGCCTGTATTGAGACGAGACACAAAGAGGTTTTGTCTCAAAGAAATTCTTAAATGCTCAAGGTTTGATTCTTTTTTTTCAGTTTTGACGGAGATGTTGGTTTTCACGAGGGTGGCAGAAGGAAAAGAGACATTAGTTTATCGTAAGCAAGAGCAAACCCGCCCCTTTTCTAAGAACGTTTAAGGACCGAAAGCAACTTCACGAGGGGCAAGCAATGTTTTTGTTCTTTGGGCACCACCGCAAGGCTACCTGCTTAATCCCTGTCAGTTTGGAACAATGAAATCATACAATGGCATTTCTCCTTTTGCTTAATCGCCGAGTTTAACAGCCACCGTTCTAGTTTAATTCATAATTAATAATTGGATAAGAGATGACAAGGTTCTTTCGGAGTGCTATCCATGGTTACATCACAAGACATGGACGATGCATAATGCATGTAATTAAACACGGTTCGGTCAGAATTCAAAATTGCTCGTTTAGCAAGTTGCTTGATTCCAGCATGCAACATATGAAAGCTGATAACGTTGCAATAACTGTAGTTCGTTCATTCATTATTCTTGTTCGCCTTTTGTTTTTGTGTCATTCAGATCATAATATATCATTGAAATAGTTGACACATATGTGTATAGTGCAGAATAATAGCACTGGACAACTAGCTGAAGGCTTTTTGGTTAAGCCGGTAATATATTGAGATATAGTAAAAATTTGAAGGAATTTCCAAATACTTGAAGTCTATTTTACTGACTATATACGTCACTTGATTATGGGCGATATAAAGCGCCCCCCTACTCTTCAGGAACCTGGAAAATGGGACGGTGAGTAAATGAAAGATCCCCGCAAGTGATTTACAAATAGAAGTCATATTGCTCATCGCATTGATGATTAATAGCCCCTAGCATGTATTATCGCCAGCCTGTAAGGAGAAAATCATGTTGATTTCATTTCAAATGTTCCAGCATATTTGCCGACTTACAAAAGGACCAGTATAATTTCTTCCTCGTATAACATATGCAGTCCACGAGCATTTGCAATGTTTGACTACTGAATTTAATCCTAGTCGATACATTGACCGATACAAGTTGTCTCTGCCAGCCTGATGGAGTCCAAATGCCACTCGTCGACGCCGAGTTATAGCGATTCTCTTATTTATATATCTCTAATATCCTCCATATGTTATTCCTATTACTTGTCCCTCGTGAGATTTCTTCGTCAGAGGAACATTACTTATGTACCAAGCTGCTGTTTTGCTTCAAAGAACAGATACTTTTTTTCATCTACAATACCAAGCATATCACTGTCCGCGTGATATCAATTGATCTATACAGGTGCCGGCTGCGTCCAACCCACTTGCCACCTTTATATATACCATCTCTACTTGATTAGTTACAATGAAGTCTGCTAGGAAGATCTTTGACATTCTGGTCACAATGTTAGGGCTAGGAGTCTCGTGCTTTTCACTGCCTACGGTGGTCAATGTGACACAGAAGACTTCATGAGCATGAGAAAGATCAAAGTGAGATCCGATGGCTCTCTCATAAACCACCTGAACATTACAGACATTGTTTGCGGTGGATGCACTCCTTCCTACTATTATGAGCTGATCGAAGACGGCGATCCACATCAGAACTTTGTTATCACCCAAAAGGGTGGAACACTTGTAGCCTGTGATACTTCTGGTGCAACCACAGGAACTGGATACCCAACCACACTTGGATGGAGCTTGTCACTGGGGGTGAACTCTGCGTATTCTTCTGTGGGATTGTCAATATCGGAAAGCGAGACCTATTCCTTCTCAAACTCATTTTCATGCAACAATGTTGCTAATGAAAATGGAGACATATGTGTCCTGTTTTACCAAGCCGTGACATCGTTTAATGTCCAAGTGAAAGAGATTTTAGAGTGCCCTTGTGGTCGTAGCTCTACCTCGGACTATGGAACTGCTGTCGTTTACGCACCCAACGCAGACCAACTTGGCAGTGTAACTGGAAGAGGCATAAATGTGGTTCAGCATGGCGTTGAGCAGTGTGTTGGTGACTCGGACAGAACTGTAAATTACTACTGTGGACCTGCTGGAACGCCTGAATGGTGGTATGGTCGCGGCGAAGGACCATGGATTGATGACTATGTGAATCAACGCGAGCCAGCGGGATACGACATTCCTATTGAAGCTCACAAATATACGGACTAGAAAGGGTGTATATCAATCGGTATGTTTGGACAAGACGGGATATTTGGATTTTCTATACACATCTGAGATATTTGTTTCTCTAGTTCACTGCTCGAATTACGCAATGAATAATAACCTGTTCATTAACAAATATATCTGTCGGCAGATTAAATAACCCACATTTAATACTCGTGCTGCAATGTCAAGTTCCACATAATGTCGTGCATGCGTTCTAAGGAGATATCAATCGATACAATATATTGAAAGTACAATTTGACTGACCACTGTGCACATGTCATACATATTGCAATCAACATAGAAAAAAAAAAGAAAGAAAAACGCTACGGAAATATTTACCTGACCATCTGGACTCTATTGAATTGCTAAGTTGTAGAGTGAAATGAAACACGCATCATGACATTACTCCCACCATCATAACAGCAAATAGAAATTATTGAACATCCGGTAACCTAACTGCAATGTCGCCTGATTGTGTTATGTATCGGACCCAGGGAAGAGATGGGTATTGTAGCTAGAGACCCGAGTTAGCTTTTTGTTTTCTCTATGAAAGTAATGAGAGTGAGACTTACCTTGGGCTCAATGATCTTGAGATATCGCACCTGGATTCCGCTGGTTGTGAAATACGGTATCTCAAACTTGACGTTGATAGGACGCTTCCCCTTGCCTGTCTGGCTAGCACCTCCCATGCTGCCACCAAAGCCACCAGTCATGCCTCCGCCGTGTTCGTCGTCGCCCTTGACAGAGGGCAAGCCAAGCTCCGCGCGCATCAAAAATTCCTTGCCACCGCCAAACTGCTTAATTTTCCAGATGATAGCGGACTTTTCAGGCGCGTAGTGCACCGATCCAATGTTTGTTCGGAAACGAGGTGAATCCGCGTCTTCTGGCACTGGCACCAAAATCTCTACATTGTTGGCTGTGCTTCGGCGCTTAAACTGAGCTTTCGCCTAGACAATCAAATGGAGTTAGAGAGAGCTCTTTGAAGACAAGAGATGAATGATCCTACCTTGAGCATGTACTCCATTCGCGATCCGGAATGCGACTCGACGAGGCATTCCACCCAAATCAAAGGCTTCACTTGCGTATTGAGACGATAGCTCATCAGCTCAAATTCTCCGTCCGGCGGGATAAAACTGATGGTGCGATCGTTTTCGAATCGTGACAAACGAACACACTGGTGGAACTTGACGTCCTCCATTTCGACGGCTTTGCCTCGGGTTGCTCGTCCGGTCGTTTCAAACATGACTTTATCGTTCAAGCCCAAGCGGAGCTCGGGCATGCCACTGAGATAACACTTCATTTTGATGGCGCCCAGAATTTCAGAGCGTAGCACATTGCCGTTGGCAGAGACCAACAGGTTCAGGGACTCAACGACATCCAAGAACACTTCGTTCTTTCGGTAACGGATACCTTCGCTTCTCCACGACACCGCGTTTGTGACTGCAATAGGGGGGCGTGCCTGGACTTCTAGCTTGTGAGACTCTTGCGTAATGTATCTGTGATTGTCAGCCCATTTGTACATTGATTAGGCATCCGGGCATTCCACTGACTCTTGTAGAATCTTGCTTTCGGTGGTCTGTGGGTATCCAAAGTCCATCATCTCATCCAGCAGCTCGTAGATGACGACAAAGTTGTCCCGAATACTTTCCTCCTCCAGCTCCTTGAAATATTCGGTAAACACTTCCACGATCTTGTGAAGGAAAAGCAGGATCTCGGTGGCATTGGTATTTCTTTTCGTTAAAGCGAGCACGTAAAGATTGCTGTGACGGATATAGAGGTACTGCCCAAAAAACACCATGGTCAGCTGCAAAATTCACGGAAATAGTAGTCATGGTGCGGGGAAGCACACGTACATTGATGCCTTCGTGGGAGAAGCAGGGGGGCACCGCGGAGCTTTCTTCCTCTGCTTCACTGAGTAGGATAGGGAACTTTTCCACAGCGGACATAGGGATGTCACCACGGTAGTTGCGGGCGAGAAGGGTCTGTCAGGCGAGCACACAGATTAGCACCTCTATTTGTGAAAACATGCGCGATGATGGCTTGGGCAATTGCAGTATCGCCACACGTCTGACCACATCGTTGAAGAGAGCATACCTTGCCCTTTAAGTCGAGGAAAAAAACAGCCGATGCCATGGCTGCGAAAGGTTGTGAGCGAAGCTGTTTGCCTCCTTATCGGCACGAGGAAAGTCGGTGCGGGAGGTTTTGCTGGGACGACGGAGGGCCGGAAATCAGAAGCGCATAGCGAGGAGGGCCAGGCGAGTCCTGAATCGATAGCGCACGGTGGAGGATGGTTGACTTGGTCCGCGCCAAACAGAGAGAATCACAGAGAGATGTCTGTCTTTCTTTCTGTCTGTCTGTTCTTGTTCTGTCTCCAGATGTCGAGACAGCGGGCAGGCACAGTGTCCCGTTTGGGCTCGGCCAATAACAGCCGGGGTTGTCGCTGATCCACAATACTAACCCTATCAGGTTAGCGTGCCAACCCTGTCTACAAAATTTCGTTTTGTCTTTCCTTCGTTTTTCTCTTCTTCTCTCTAACGCCCTCTATTAGACAGTGCAAGACAACAATATCTGCTTCACGGCTGGCATTCTGTCAGCCGCAGCTTACAGGTTTTTCTCCATTGCTGACCCTTGCGATCATGAGGTGCGGAGACGGAGGAGATTTTTTGTTTCCGAGGATTCCATAAGAGCTGGCTGTGTACCGCTGTTTTGAACAGTTCTTTTCCGTTGCACAGGCGGCGTCAGAGGAATCATACATTACTTTGCAAAAAGGATATCTTGTCTATTTTTGTTATTGGAGATCAATTGGTCCCGCTATATATAGTACAGGGCTCCCCTATCCGGTGACCACATGCAAACCAAGTAATTAGAATACAATGAATGAAAAGCATCAGAAAAGAGAAAGAAAAGAACGCCCTCAGAAAAATGCCCTTGCGCCAATTCGCTTGAGAAAGATATCAAGTTTTTTTTTCCCCTAAGACGCCGACAGCCCTTGGGGAGCTAGAATCTTTTCCTGCGCAAACTTGTTGGCTTCCCGACCACCTCGCTCCAGAGAGATCGCGCCAACAATGGCGAACATAGTGTGGGCGAGGACGACGTCAACACCGGAGGAAAGGAGGTCGTTAGGCTATAACCGAATGTTAGCATTCATTGGCATTAGATGGTGCGTAAACGGAAAGAGTGAAGCGTACGTTCATCGGGTGCCACCTGAGCACTTTGATCAGGTCGTACTTCTCCGCCAAGCGGACGAGGTTGTATTTGTGCGTGACCCATCCACGAGAATTATATGAGAGGTTATCGAGGCCCTCCAAAGCCGGGTGCTCAAAGGGCACTCGTTTGTCGGAAGGGTCGCGCGGAGGAACTGGATGTTTGAAGACTCCCGGGTTCTGGACCAGGTTGAGAGACGCCTGCAGCGACACTATGCTTTTACCTGAGAAAAATTTGAGTTAGCTTAATGAAACAAGCGCCCTGAAAAGACAGAACATACCGAGAAATCCCAGACGGTCATTGAAACCGCGTCGGCCTTGATCAAAGCTCTTGTGCGTAACAGCAAGCCACTTGAGTTTTTCCGAGAGAACCTTGTCTCCTCCAGGCCCCAGCAATCCAATGTAGAAATTATCCAGGACCTCTTGACTTTCATTGATCGGGTAATTTGGACGCTTGCTGTCGAAGTGAAGACTGAACGGCGCTTTTGTGCCGGGGGGAGTGTATAGCCATCGCGGCTTTTCTTCTGTTTGGCCATCCCGGGCCTCTTCGGTGTAGTATGGCGTGCACGACAGCGCTCGTCGAGGAGTCGACAGCGAAGAAACTCGAAGCGGAGACCTAGCTGGTCGGGCCAGCAGTCGCAATGACCGAGAGGGCATTTGGGATGCCATGGTGCAAAGGATCCGGGTGAATTGGTGTGGGTGATTTGCGGAAGCTGTTCATCTCGACTCGACTGAGAGATTTCCGCACCCTGCGCTAGTCCGTTTTTGGTAAAATGTAATGCGAGAACTATGGAATTCACTATGTATATTCGATATTCAAGGAATAACCTGGTAAAAGTAGGAGAAGACTTGAGGTCAAATTATTTACTTAATATTTATTATAGATATATTGAAATTGAGTAATAGCAAGCAATGTTCAACAAACACTATCCAGAAAAGAGTTTACTTCCCAAACAAGGAACCAATCAAATCAAACACGAAGCACTATAAATGTATTTCAAATAAAGTCTGAGTAGGGACAAAATAATATCTCAATGATAGTATATTGTTTAATCTAGAATAAAGTCTAACTTTCTGCGTATTGTCCCTGTCGACCGATCATTGCTTCATACCGTAGTCAGTTACACGGTACTCATGTTGTCAAACCTCACTAGGCAAACATGAAATTCAGTTCTCATCATACATTTAGCCACAAGTGGGACTTATCTACCTTGCACATGTAGCAAGGTGTGCGGAAAATTAGAAGATTCCTTAGGTAATTATAGTCTCGGAGAAATGAGCGATCCACACATGGTCTATTCATAGACACGGGAACAGACATGCTGGCCTAATAGACAGATTCAACTGATCGACATGTATAATATATAGTCTCAGTACTAGATAGTACTCAAACCGTATGCCTCTGCCGAAAACACGTGGGAAACGGCCATCCGGGATTCCACATGGGTACGGAGTGACGATACACAGAAGCATGTGGAGGCGGAAGTTATACACTTCTTGGTCTTAGCAAAGTTTATTTTTTGTTTCTTTCCGTTATGCGGATGAAATGTCCTCTACGGAACTACGAACTGTAGACCTGCAACGGTAATACATGCATGAGGAACCTGAACCGGTTGGACCGAACGAGCATTGAACAATGCTGAGTGGGGTGGAATGACCCTATCATAAACATTCCTATTAGGCAAACGTGGTAGTACAAGAGCATGGAAGTAAGTCTCTGAAAGTGATACAGACTAATCCATTCACTTCATTTGGAGCGGCGTGTTGCCGTTGAAGCTTTTCGGAGAACAGGAAAAGTAATCAGTAAAGGTACTTTTCATAGATTTACTCCGAGTTTCTCCGCTTCACCTTGAATCAGCGTCTCTGAACAAATGCAAAAACCCCAATATAAAAGCAGGGAAAAAAAAAAAAAAAAAACAGCTCAAAAAAAAACCAGCGCAGACACAATGATATCGTCACTCTCTAACCTCCATGTCTGTACAACATTAACATATTCCAGAACCGTTCTCTGAATAAACACCCCGGATTACGCGTGGAACATCCAGCCACTAGCAGCCTCTTGTTATTTTCTCCTTCTTTTGATCTACTCCTTTTTTGGGCTTCGCGCATGTATTTGGTGCACAGGCAGACGGGTGCCATCCGTTAGATGTGATCAATTGACAATGTCGGATGTAGTCGGTATGGAAGGAGAAATTCTGATACCCTGGCATATAAAAGGGTTGTCGATCACATTGCAATTACTCGGATGTCCGGGATACCTAGTGCTTATAGAGAAGCATTCACAACCATATGTTAATAACATCAACTGGGAATTCATACCAGATACATTCAGATACAAAAGCAAAACTCGACCCACCTTCGTACTTCAGATACCCCCACAACAATGACAACGCACCAGTCTCGTCCAAGGCCATACGAGTGCACTTACTCTGCGCCGGAAGAATATGCAACTCCTCGCTCGATGGACGAGCCACCATCGCCGCCACCATTTCCACCGGATCCTCCACCAAGCCCTGCTCGGAAGTTGGACTTGTGTTGATTTACATACCACTTGCTGGGGTATGAGTATGCTGCAGTTTGTGTTTGGAAATAAGACATGTACTAATAGAGAAAAGAAATAGATTTGTTACTACTAGGTCGACATACAGAGAATAATGGGTGATGGGATATAATTTGCGTGTCTCGAAGTTATAGAATGTTTCAATATCTCTGTGTACTGTCAATGGCCCATTCCAAATTATTTGCGCAGAAAACGTCTGATGAAAATCTAAAGGAAATGGCCGTTGTAGCTTCACCATCATATTGCTATATTTGGTGTCTCATCGAGTAACAATTCTGTTTATTTATATAACAAAAGGAAAAGTAAAAAAATCCAAGGAAAGACACTTTAATACAAAACCGCGAGCGCAAGAGCAGCAGCAGTGCTAAGTCCCACCACAGTCCAGCCCGTCTGGATGACCTGCTTGTTGGTAAGCTGCTTGCCGAAATCCCAGGTCAAATGCCGAATGCCGTTCAAGCTGTGGAAAGTAACGGGCATGGCCAGACCAAACTTGACGAGAACCTTGGCCAACAACGGCAGGGCGCCAAACGCAGCAGCAATCGAGGCAGACTCAAGGTGCCAGCCGACAACGGGGGCAATCAGGTAAGCCGAGGCGAACACGTAGAGAGCACCAGAGGCGACCGAGCCGGTGATACGGTGCAGGGCACTGGCGTACCAGGTGATCTGTGGGCGGTAGATGGACAGGTGAGGAGCGACAGGGCGGTTGAGGCGCTGCTGGGGAAGAATCTTGGTCGGGTCGGCTGTGTTTGTGGTGGACGAGGTTGGTCTATCAGAGACAAGTCGCGTTAGCCGAGTTGGATGGCGCATAATTCGGCATGCCGTCTAGCAGGCGCAACGCATGGTATGCTTTGCTTCGGTACTAGCCGGAATATTCTTAAAGAATCGAGCATACCTCATCTGCATGTATCTACCTGTCGCAATGGCGGCCGGAGAAGCGAACCTGGCCATCGACGAAGTCAAAGCCGAGGGAGAAGCCACTGCGTATTTGCGCGGTAGTTAGTGGAATTGCGGCCACGGAACAAAAGGCTGCAGCCTGTCTGGAATCAATGAAATACGTACATCGCCGCAGCGACTGCTGCGCAACCTTTTGCGAATTCATGCTGGGCATAATTCATCGACAGACGTCCAAAAAGATGCGTTGGAGGGAGAGAAAAGGCGTCACGGGGAACCTCGGGGCGATTTCCCGCATACCCAGCGCTTATGTCATCCCGGCCAATCAGCGCAGCCTAATTACTGAGAGCTCGGGATGACGTTGTTCCCGGCCGGACCTGTCCGTCCATCACTTGCCGAGTTTTTGTTTTCTTTACTCTTTTCTCTTCTCTCTCCCAAATGGGCCTCACTGCACAGCCTTGACTATCTGTATGATAAATGGTTGTGAACAGCCCGTCTCACTGGCTCGGCATTCTGTCGCGGTCGCAGAGATGACTCAGGTCCTGAGAGGGAATACCCGTCGTTAATCGCCCATTCTTTTCTTTCCATGAAATGGAAGGGTTTCATATCAGGGATACATTGCAAGTAACATGACGCTTAAAACTCGGTATATATGGCTCTTGGGGGCGCATTGATAGTAATAAGTAACACTGGTATCATTGTGGGAGATTTAAGACTATGTAACACATTATTTACATCGTGATTCGTCATCTGGGTGGTCAGATGTGCGTTAGGACAGTTTTGTCGTCCTCTTTTAATTTAACAATGGAATATCTCGTTGAAGTGTTTTGACCTCTTAAACGAGATAATTGAACTTGGTCGGCATTGGCCCATGGTCTCGAAGACCAATCTCGGCCAGTGCCAGAACCTGGCGAGCATTCTTTGGATGTTCAGCGTAGTGCTGCGTTGTAACTCATACCAAGAGCACTTCAAGAATGGTACGCGATATCTTCAAAAAGACCGTGATGTAACGATAGCGTTATCACTTCGATGCAAACCTCCTGTCAAAGTATCGTAGAACACCCATGACACTAGCAGCTTCGACCTCTAAAGCAGGCCGGCCGGAAATACTAGGGCTCATGCCATCACCCAAAGAAGGCTCCCGTGGCTTGGGCAAAGTATGCAGTTTTGGCAGCCAGCTGCCCAGTTCATCGCTCGCTTGGGAGAATTTTGGATGGCGCGAGAGGGTGGTGAATGCATCAGCACATGTCAGGGTGAGAGGGCTTTTGTCTCGCGACGAGACGACACGAGACTGTGGCCGAGACTGGCAGCAACCACCGTCAGCCCCTTTGCCCCCACAGCATCCAGTGAGCCCTTCTGTGGCGCGAGATGCAGCCAGAGTTTTGCAAAACAGAGTACTGCGAGGGTCGGCTTGACACTGGGCACAAGTACCAGGCCCGTTGGCACAAGGATTTGTAGCCTGGTTCAGCGGCGGCAGGGTCACCTCTCGCACGTCACCATCTGATGGAGGCGGTGTGAATGCCGAGTAATTTTGCATGGGGGCGAGACGGTTGTGCTCGAGGTTTTCCTGTCGGGACTGATCGGCCATCTCAGCGCAGAGGCAAACAGTACCATCTGCACAGAAGCCGCAACGCTCTGCTGGAGGCGTAGATGTTGCTCTGGAGTCAACAGCCGCCGCAGCACGTACGGTGGAAAAGCGGGCAGTGAAATCGATTTCCATTTGATCCGGGTCATGTTTCACCGCAGGCTCTTGGTTCTGCTGTGCGTCATCGTTTGAAGCGGGTTTTTCGATCAGATTAGAAATTTGGATGACATCTTCAATGCATTGGCAACGTGATGACGAGCAACTACCGCAGCCTGCTGGCACACTTTCTTGTTGATTGTCAGCGGCAGAGCGACTGTTTGGTCCGTTTTGTGCAGCGCCTCGCTCGCCAGTGTGCGATCTGGTATTCTTCCGACGAATGTTGATAGGCACAGTATCTGGGGTCGATGCAGCACTTTGTTTCTGAAGCGCCTCTTTTTCACTTCTCTCTCGCGCAACGTCTCCCTCCAGCGAGTGACAACGCTTCTTCCACCACGAAACTTCGGATTGGCATTGTTCCAGGTCCCTGGAAAGGGCCGAGACTTGATTTTTGAGATCCAATTCACGGACTTCGTATTCGTCTTCAATTTGTTTCAGTTGTTCTTCGAGTTCACCGACTCGGGCAGCACGTCTTTCTCGAAAGGCCCGTTGCGCGGCGCGGTTCTGGGCTTTTCTTTTGGTGGGCGGGGTGTCTGTGGCTGGCTTTCGGCCAGGTTTTGGGCGTGGTGGAATCACCCATTCCTTGGTGGTCACGGAACCGGCCAGTCCGGGAGTCGGCGACATGGCCACCGTCGGCGATGCTTGCACGGCGGGAGCCAACGACGGGGCAAGCACGCTGGGCGCGGGTGATGCAACAGACGACATGGTGTTTTGTGAAAAACCCGTGCCGCCTGAGGATGATGGATGTTGTTTGAGGCTGAGTGGTGGTGGTGGTGGTGTCTAGTCAACGGCCGGGCCTCGGAAAAATCTGGGCACTAGGCGCGCGCTGACGTACCGGAGCACCGGAAGAAGGGTCGTGCAGCAAGCAGGTCAATCAAGGCAGCTCGATGCTCTTCTGTCAGGCAATGCAATGAAACCGCAGTCTCGAGACAACAATTGTGGCTGCGCACGGTCTACGCTGTGCTTAGCAGATCAACCAGGAGGGGACCAAGAGAGAAAGAAAGAGTGAGGAAGGAAGGCGAGAAGAGGGGAATTTGATCTGATTAGATTATCTCTGTGGGCTCCACCCGCACGTGACCGGCGCCGATGTCGCTTCGTACAGCGCGTCGTACGATCCCGGCTTATCTGATCGCGCGTCGGCCTGCCATTCGCCCGTGCTGCCGGGTGGGGCTCCACTCTCCCATCACCAGCCATCGAAAGGGAGCGCATTTCCTCCTCGCAGGAAGCGAACGGATCCATTGACAGTTTAAGACTCTCCGAAACTCGGCAGCAGCTCGTCCACAGCTGCCGAGCACTGAGCACCCTGCAGTCCTGGTCCATCACTCGCGTTGGGAGCGCAGATCCAAGGCTTTCAGTCTGTCCAATGGGCTCTTCTCCGGGGGGCTGTTGAGGTAATTTATTGGCAATTCGAATGACTCGATCGGGATCTGCATGTAGTGCTATAGTGTGTTACGTACGGGAAAATAATACATTGAGAACTTGAGGTCTGTCTGCTGAGAGTGGCGCGCCCTCTATCTCATAATGCCAATTTCAGAAAGGCTGCTGTATAAAGACGGCCATTCGATAGCCTGACTGCCATGGCAGGGTCAATTGGGCACTCACTGTAGCATTAGTGTCAATCCATATTTCCAGCTGAACATATCAATAGCTTCAATGTTGTCTACGCCTGTCATAGTCGAAACAGTACAAAAAGAAGTACGCAGTACAACGCAGAATGCTTCGTGCCAAGTATAGCATGATAACTGGAATTCGAAAGACACCTCGTAGACGCCTGTGAATGGTATTGTACAATTACAAAACAAATAATACAAGATTGTGTTATGATCGACCAGACATGGCTGACTTTTGGCGCAAGTAGTTGGTGACAATGCCTTCGACAGTGCCAATATCGTGCTTGGGTTGCCTAAAGACCAATGATTAGTACTGAGCCAATATATATATATATATACATATAAACATATATATCCAAAACATACCGCATGTAGTAGAGACGCGCTCTCCTCTTCCTCTTCTCGGTCCTCTGAACAATCTCCACGCCCTCCACGTTCGGACTGAAGACCTTGATCCACATCTCCACGCCAACCCTGGTCAGCTGGTTTCGAAGCAGGACTGATGTGTCGATGCCCCGAGACCTAATGCTCAGACAAACACCCGAGAACGGGTCGCCGCTCTTGAACGTCACGCGAATGATGTCGCCCGGCTTGACACTGCGCGCGCTCCGTCGGTAGTCGAAAAGAGCCTTGCGTTCACCGGTTGGATCTAGAACGGCCATCTGAGCCTGCGACACTGCGGAAACAGGGTCTTTGCACGCCTGCACTTTCGAGGGGGGTGGTGGCACGACTTTCCATTGGTTTTTGTCTATTGGGCAAACGAGTCAGCGTCACTCCCGAAAAGACATATCATCTCAATGCAGTCCTCAGTAGTAATGGAATAAATAAGGAGAAAAGAAAATCTTACATGGTTGCGGTCGCATTCTTACGGGGAGCTGTGACAAAAATGCGTCCGGCAAGTTTTCTGGAAGAGGCTGTGGCTTCGGCCGCGGTGTCCATTTCGTCGTCAGTGAGCGCACGACAGGCTGTGATCGACTAAGCAGGCTGCAGCTCGGTCTCAGGCCGGCCAGCGGCCGTAGAACTGGTAAATGTGCGGCCATTGTCGTGTGAATTTCGCTGAGAGGAGAGGGAAATGTTGAACTTGCAAAGACAGCGGCAGAAAGTGAGACGGAACGGAGGTCGACGTGGTCCGAGCGCCTTGCAAGAATTAGTCTGTCAACAGCCAACCCGAGAAAAAAACCGCCTAATACCTACCACTTTCACTCTTCCCCCATCACCATAGAACATTCGTTTACAATGGCTCACAATGCTGTTGGCAGGGTGTTCCGCTCCGGGAGCGGTCTGCATCAGCCCTCGACTCTTTTCAGACAGATCAGAAATAACTCGACGACGTCCGCACCACCCAAAGCCGGCATACCGTCATTCGGCCCTGCCTCCACGCCGGAGCTCGAAAAACAATTGAAATATATCCGAGAACAGCTCTTCGTCCCGATGTATATGACCGATCGTCAAAGACGATTGATGTTCCGGGCGCGATACAGGGAAAGGCTGCTCGAGGAGAACATCAAAGTGACGATCGGAGAAGAGGAGTTTACTCTTTATCCCAGGATACGACAGCAGCTTCCAGACAAGGAAACCGTATTCTCAACAATGGAGACAATGAAGACGCCAAAGGACTGGGAAAACTTGCTTCCTCTCCTGATCGGCCTACGCAAGTCAAAGATTGCCGTCCACCCTCGAAGCTACGAGAAGTGGGTTCGACTGGCTGGCAAATCGGGCGCCACTGCTGTCATTCTCGAGCTTGCAAAACAGACAAAACGGACTGGGTTTACACTGGCGAGCTACGGTGTTGGTCTCCAACTGGCGCTTTCGCTTTATGAAAAGGCCGAAGCTGCCGGTTTCAAGGGCGAGGCTGTGACCACCGCATTGCGCCATGCCGAGCAGGCAGCTCAACTCATGAACACCCCGGAACACACCAACAGCGAACCCTTTCTAGACCCCAAACGGCAGCCATGGTTCATTGGCGTTTGTCTGCAGCTGAGCGCCGCTCAGGCACTCGAACAACAAGGCGACGAAGATGCGGCCGCCAAAGTTGCATCGTATGCCCGAAAACTCATGGGAAATTGGGAACTTGTCAAGACAGAAAGCGAGTCGGACAGATGGGGACACCGAGATGAGCTATTGCAAGAAACGATTCTCATCCGGGGTGGCCTGGCGACGGCTCTGCAAGTGGACTCTGTTGCTCGCGACAAGATCCTCAGTAATCAGATCCAACAGCGCTTGAAGACCCTCGACGAGGTCATCTCGGAGCAATTGAGCCACCTTCCTTCCAAGTTCCAGGAAAAGCCAACAAGGGGTGCAGCGTTTGCCAGATCGTTACAGGCTGCGTGATTTTCTAATTTCCACGAGTCATTTCCTTTTCTTTACTTTCCTTTTACGATGTATCATATAATATAAAGCGGGGTTTTTTTGGTGGCTTGACCTGGTCTACGAGTGATGTTAATGTTGTGCGTGGAGGGTGCATTTCAAAAAACGCCATTACAGTCAACCACATGTATTTTAGTTTCAAGAGAAGAACATTCAGGCTAAAACAGACTTCGTATAAATTATCACCATCTTGATAATATGACACCGTTTCAACAAGCAACAATTCAATTTACTTGAGCAATTGTAGTGTGTTGTCTTCAAGGAAGCGCGCACGCACGGGAATCGTGGTCGTGCCTGTAACGACAGCTGGGCCACTCACAATAAGCTGATAGAAATGTTAGAGTTAATCCCATTGCAAGTTTAAAAGAAAACGTACCTGTCCTTCAGTTGCTCTCTCTATGCCAGAGTCCTCGGCATGGCCACTGAGAACGATTTCCACACTGCTAGGTGGAGCGCCAAAGTGTGCCAGACCTGCATGTCGTCTATAATCAAATATGTGGCTTTGACTAACAGCGCCAGCGACTCCCGGTGCAGTCAAAGCATAAATGACGCGAGCTCCGGTGAAAATCCGAAGGTCAGTCAACTGTTCACTGGTGAGAAGATCGTCAGAAGACTCGTCCACGCGGTAGGGAATCACAAGCAACCGCAGCTTAGACAACGATAGTTCAGCAGTTGGGCCTAAGTTTGCCAATCGACTGAAGAAATTTTGCGATGGCATGATTCCAGAATCAAGAGACCGGGCCTGGATCCAACGACTGAAAGAAGAGATCGGTCCTGCGTGTGGTTTCATGATCTTCTTATGGTACTGAGCAACAGTGCGAGCCGAAGACAAAATCACAGTGGGTGATATGCCAGCAGTTGCAAGGGCAAAGTCGACATGTTCTCCTGCTACCGAATTGAGAGCAACGGACGCGTTGGAGAAGAGAGCGGCCATGATCCAGCACAGTGGGAATGGGCGTGAAAGCGAGTCGACCGATAGCACCACGTCGGTTGGTACCAGTCGTTGGGTCTTTGGAAAAGAGCTGAGAATAGCACCAATGCCGGACACAAGATTCTAAATTGAATTAATATAAACTTGAGCCAAGGTTCCATCCAGTCAACTCACCTCAGGCTTGTATTCAATAAATTCTCCAGATGACGGCCATAGAGCCAAAATGGAAGGAGATCCAGATTTCGGTTCAGATGCAGGAACCTCGGTATCACTCAACTGCTTTTTCTCGTTGACAGACTCGTGCCAGACAGACACGTCAAGGTTACCTCCAATGCCCTCAGGAACCTCGTTCCAGTCCATATGTCTGCTGCCTTGCTTCACCACCCAGATGACATGCTTCAATTGCGCATTGCCCTTGGAAATAACGGTGAGGTCAACAGCACCAGCTTCAGCGACGAGAACCCGAGCCTGGGCCTTTTTCAAATAGGTTCCCAGCTCTTCCGGGGCGAGGTTGTGGGGAATGATCACAACCTGGAAGTTGTAGAAGGCCCCGGCTAGAATCCCGTCAATACATATCCTCCCAGACAAACAAAAACAACTCACCGAAGATCAAAGCCAGCAGTTCCACAGAGTCGGACAAGCTAACCGCGACGGTCTTGACTTGAGACTCCTGGATCTGTCTGCCAATGACATTGATTTCTGCAGTTACATCATCAAGGTTGTGATCAATCGTCTTTTTGCCCAGAACACTAACGATTTTGCCGCGTTGCCCGGCATTTTCGCCTGTTGTTCCACGAGCAGCGGCTCGCCAGACATCTCGAAGATCGCCATTGCGCCCGCCAGTCCATCTGGGGGCATCAGGGTCCTTAACATTGAGTCCCGATCGCAAAGGAAAGCCATGGGGAACTTCCAGGCTTCTAAAAGCCGCCGATCGGCCGGGCTGTCTGACGGGAGCTTCGGTGGCCTGTCTGGCAAGCAGGAATGGATGGACGTCGGGGTCTCTCGAGGAAAACAGGTTGTATACGAGAAACAGAGCGATGGTGGTTGCGATGGCGGTCGAGTAGATGTTCCATTCGGCAAAGATTCCAGCAAGGAAGACATCCAGCTGCGCCAATCCGGAAGCTTCGGCGGCCATCTTGAAAAAGGACGGCTCTTTTACCGCTGTGTAGAAGCAGGTGAGATTGTCGACTGAGGTATCGTTAGACTCGACGCAGATGTCGCCAAACATTTGCTACATCTGATCGGGGATAGTGGCGGTGGATGGAGGAGCAGAGACGCACAGCGCAGCGCACCTGCTGGTAATCGGTAATCGACATAGTAAGCGTGCATGCTGCACCTCAGCGCCCGAAACGGACTAGCGGGGGCAGGTCGCTGGGCAGCCGCTCAACGCCGTCCATAACAATCTCAGCTCAACAACGACAAAGATTCTTTAACAGCAACAATGATTCCGCCCTCGACACGGCCATAATCGCAGCCTCTTTGTTGCTGCTCATTCGCCCACAGGTAAGTAATACGACAGGTAAGTACGGTTTGGTCAGGTGTTTTTAGCTTCTTCGGCGAGGTAAGTCCCAGGCTAGTTACACTCCTGAATTCGACTGACCACTGTCTACGCCCCCAGTCTCTGCACGATTCCTTGATTATTCAACGCTTCTCTCGCATGTGCCATGGCTTCTATCGCAACTCCGTCCACGCCCAAAGCCTCTCCGGATGGTGATGGCCAGACCCCCGGAAAGTGGCGCCATCCGCGTCTGCATGAAATCATTCGGCGACAAAATGCCGCGACATTTGACGGCAGAAATGTCAAGACTATTGCGCTCAATACCAGTGCTATCGTCATCACATTAATGGCAGAGAGTCCCTTGGGATCGTTGTAAGACGGCCTTTGACTTGGGTTTCCTGACCTTGCGCGTTGCTAACTCGACCAGTGCATACGGTTTCGACGCGCTTGCGAGCATAGCAGCATATACGGGCCTTTTATTCGTAGTGCTTCGCTTATTGTTTTTCGTCAACATAATCACCGCCGTATACCCCCTCTTTCGGCCGAAAGACGACCTGTCCGATATTCCTTTGACGCCTACGCAACGCGCACTCCTTGGCCTTGATCCCAGTTCGACCCCGCCCGTGACACCTGGAACACTGTACGCCACGCCGCCGAGGTATCGATTGACCTCTGGGTCGCGAGCAGGCAGTCCATCGAGCCGAAACACGTCGCCTGTGTCAGGAACTGGCAGCCCTACGCCACGCAGCGCCTCATACTCGCCTACCCCTACAAGTCCCCTCTTCCAGAAAGCGTTTGCCAATGGGAACCGGGAAAGTGGTCGCCGGCAAAGCTTTGGGTCATCTTCGTTCAACTCTTCTCTAAGAGAATCGACACTATCAGCACTCCCCTCTACTCCGTCTCCCTTGGCTAACAAGGGAAACAAGCTAGGGTTGAGCAACAAGTGGCTGTACGAGAAGAGCCGCAGACATTCAGGCGGAAACAATCTGATTTGAAAGGGAAAATAAAATTCTTACGATCGCATATCCATAAGACGGAGTTTGGGGCTGACCGGCATGCTATGTGAAAGGCGTTATTAGTTAGTTTAGCAAAGTAATTAGCAGTTTGGGTTGTAAATTGTACATCTCCTTCCGAATGCTGTAATCCGCACCCCTCCGTACAATCATTCTAGACATGCGAAATAAATGACCAGCAAGGCATGAAGGGGGAAAATTCAACGCGTTGGCTGTGGAGATATTAACTGCTGCAGGCCGGGGTCATGCTGGAAAAAGCGGAGAAGCTTCGACAAAAACAGCACTTCCGCCTCAACCTTCCCGAGTTGTCACATCTAAACATTCGAAAACACACAGTACTGTCGACTCCGCCACTCAAGTCTCCCAACGATCGCTTTATCGAAGTCTACCAGTTCCGGTCTCAAGAGCTCCAGCGTGTCGCCATTTGAATGAGGGACCGTCTATCGATAGTGCGCCACTTCGGAGATGGGAGCCTCGGAGTCGAAACTCGTCTTTAAACAAGGCATCTTTCGCTTATATGAGGACAAAAATATCCCAGCCGATGACCCATTCTGGGTAAAGGTATGATACCCCGTGTCGCAAAATTCAGCCCCTTCTTTGCTAAGATAAAATGAACTGGTGTAGTTCTGGGAGCTGCCCGAATCGCCCGAGGATGTCTTCAGCTTGTTCACCCCCGCCGACATACGGCGAGCTAGAGATTCAGCATTGCCCAACCTCGAAACGCTGCTGCTGGCCATATGCTCTCGCTTGATCGTGTTGAAAAACCACCCCTCCTTCCCCGATCCCGAACTCGCTCCAGACCGAGACGCTCTCAACTGCATTCGCATCCTGACCAGACTCCTACCGTTTGTACACGAGGCCGAGCATTTGGAAGGATGGGAAGAACAGTTTTTCTGGGCGCGTCGCAAGAGGAAAACTCGCCGGGCTCAGGTGGCATCATTGGTACTATTTGATGAGGCGAATACGGAAAATGATGTGGCCGCGCCCCAAGACGATGAGCATGAGGACGTCAAGCCCCTAGGGGAGGAACTGATAGACACTTTGCTGGACCTTCTCTTCTACACCGGCTTTACAATTCCCAAACTCTCGACAACAAATGCCAAAGTCTCATACGCTATATGGCAGAGCGGGGTTGGCTGCAACACAGCAATGGTCTCAACCAAGGAACTTGAGAATAATCGCATGGAAGTCTTGAGGTTGCTACTCACCTTGACGGGCAAGTCTATGTATATGTCTCCGAGTAAGTGTGCTGCATGAGTCGAGCTGTTTGAGATAAGGAACTGACGTGGACAACAACAGGTCTGCTTCCTGTCAAGGGGGTCAAAGCTATCACTTATATTGCTTCGTGTCCTGATAAACAGATTGTCTTGACTCTATTGTGCTCGCTTTTAAATACGGTATGTTTCATGATGTGGATCCTTCGGCTTCGAAACCTGACTAGGGGTCCTAGACAATCAAATATAACCCGGCTATCTGGAAAGTTCCTTACGATCACGTCGTCTGGAAAGACCCCAAGCAAATACTTGTCATCTATTCTCTGCAATTCTTATTAGTCGTTCTTCTATATCCGATTCCAGAGGAAGGCCGTGGAGTTCCCCCTAAGAATTATTACCGGCATTACTTCGGTCGGCTGCATCGACCCCAGGATTTCCAATTCCTTGTTGACGGCATGATGAGGGTTTTGAACCAGCCGGTAAGTGAAATTCGGTTAAGAAACATTTGATCAAGGACTGATTGATATCAGATGCAAGCGACGACTTCGTATCTTCCTGGCAGCCAAAGATCCGTCAAGTGGGCTCCTGAAATGCTCATGCTGTTCTGGGAGGCGCTACAGTGCAACAAACGGTTCAGATCATTCATCATCGACTCAAATCGATCGCATGAGTTTGTGATTTCCTGCCTCTTCTACGCAATTGAGTACCGGAATGACCCATCCAAACAAGGCGTGGTCAAGTTGTGCATCTTTATTCTACAAACTCTAAGTGTTGAGGCTGGCTTTGGGAAGAGCCTGAACATCAATTTTGAGGCTCAAGATACGCTGCCTACAAGTATTCGTCTTGCCAATTTCCGAGGTTCATATGCCGATTACCTTATCATTGTAAGTCTTCTTCCCCGCAGTCGAAGTATCAGTGCTAAGAAGTGCAGTCGATACATACTCTCATGACTACAAGTAAGGGCAAGCTAGATGCGGTTTATCCTGCTCTCCTTGCCATTTTGAACAACATAGGAGCATATGTGGAACGGCTATCGCCAAGTGCATGCTCAAAAATACTGCAACTTTTTGCCTCCATGTCATCGCCGAGCTTCTTGCTCGCTAATGAAACCAACCACACGTTGCTGTCTGCGTTGGTCGGGTTCATTAACCTGATACTCGAGTATCAGTTCACAAGTATGTATCACACATGTTCCTTGGTATTGCTCAAACTAAACCAGGGTATTAGAAAATCCTTTCTTGATTTACGGCATTCTCAAGAACAGAAAACGTTTTGAAGCACTGCGAACGTTTACCCTTGAAAGCGGCCAACAAGAAATCGAACGCCAGAATCAAGTAAGAAAGGCAAGCTCGGCAAGTACGGATAGTGCTTCCAACCTTACTTCGCAGTCTATGGATGAGCCCCGAAAGACTGGCGGTGTACGGTCTCCATTGACCCATATCCCAGAGGAGAGTAGCCCCTTTGCTATCGGAGGCGATGATTCTGACGAGGAGGAAGACGACGAAGTTCCAAACACACCTTCACAATCTTCTCCGTCACAACGGACCTCGCGAGCGCCTTCAGTTTCGTCGTCCACAGATGGCGCTGTCCCGCTTCAAATGAGAGGCATGTCAGAAAAAGCTCGAGGGAAAATGCCAGCTGGTCAAATGAACTTTTCACGACAAAACAGTTTGACTAGCTTGAGCAGCTATTCCGCGACAATTCATTCTGCGTCGGCCCATTTTACTCCGACGGCAACGTGGGTAAGTCGACCTGGTTCCTCGTCAGCCATATTATGAGACTAATTTTAAGCCGCATAGATCGAATCATGGGTTATTGAACTACCTCTTCATACAATATTAACGATTATTTCTTCGATCTTACCTCATATCCCTGCAAGTGCGTTGCAGACATCCTCGAGTCCCGAAGCCAGGACATTGATCAGCAATCTGCCTACTTTCTCTGAAGAACCGAACATCCACACGTTGTTAGCAGATGTGTCTCCTGTCAAGGTTCATTCGTTTGAGTGGTCCGCATTAGCCTTGGGCTGGTACGAGTCGTTGCTTTGGGGATTCATCTTCTCCAGTGAAATGGTTGTCGGGTCGGCGAGCAATGCAACTCCAGGCACTGTGGGCGTCTGGAATGGCACCGGTATCAAGCTGTTCAAAGTACAGGAGATGGCAGCCCAAGGCCCATCCCTTTATGCTCCAAGAGGCGCGGTCGATGCTGTTGGCAGCAATCTAGTTAACCGAATCGGCAATCTGAGCTTTCGTAGTCGAGCTGGCAACAACCAAGAAGCCCCTAGCAGCACTCAGTCGCCGAGTATCCGTGAGGTTTAGCTTTGGCGCCTTTAGTGGCGGTTGTTTTCTCTTGCTTATTCCTTTTAATGATTTGCTTCTTTCCTTCTATTTTCGGAAATGTTTATGTCTATATATCCATATTTAGTTAAGCGTGCAGGTGTTAGGGCAGACTAGTATCAATATCACAGCAATGTCATTGTACGCATTCCTCAGAATCATTGGCAAACTCCTTCTCGACCGTACTTAAGCATTCAACGATGCGAGAAACTTATTTACGGCGAAACTTTTCTATTCCCTCGTCACACTCTTCTACTACAACGCAACCCGAGAACGCCCATTACCCCGTGGATCCTTCCGGCCAGTATTCATTCTTTCATAACCCAGGAACAGACCCGTCTCGACATGCCCAGCAACCACTGCCTCGTCGCTGTATCCGGTCGCCGGCGACACGCTGTCGGTGCGGTACTTGTACGCTGAGCTCTCTGTCAAGATTAGGCATGGGTGCACGTATTCCATGGTCTGTACGAAAAGGACTGGAAAAAGGTGTCTGTCAGGTCACTGCTGGCAATCCGGAAGAGCGATTTGGAGAAATACTTATCTTTATCAGAAGACTGCTGCGCGGCCATGAATGTCTGGGATGAACTCGTCTTAGCTTCGCCTGAAAGACCACTAGTCACCAGCACTGCGTAGAAGTGCGAGTTCGTCGGTGGTGCTCATCTCCCTGGTTCCCATGGTTATGAACCGCACCATGGGGGGAGAATGAGGCCAATGATCCTGACGTCGGAACTACCTAGTCCGGAGACTGGTATCGATCTGTGTGTCCGTCATCCCACTACTCAACTTGATTGTTCGGCGAATCGGCTAACGCTGTCACCACTGCAGCAGCAACTTTGCGAACAGTATCCCTTTGCTGGTTCAAAGTCTCTCTTCGAGTGGCTTCTAGCCGGCGCAGAGCATCCCGTTGCAAAAGTTGTCGACTCTCTCGAGTCGGTAGCTCGTTACGCATCAAATCAACCTTGCGTTGTAGTTCTTCCAAGTGATTCAAAGCACGGGTCAAAGAGTCCCTGCATTTCTGCACGTCGGAGAGAAGGTCAGGAGGAACACGTTCACCCTGCTGAGGATTGGGCACCGGGTGCGGAGTCCAGAGCCAATCTTTCAACAGGGCCAGACGTGGCGCCAACTGGTGCACAGTCTGGATGAACACCAGGATCATTGTCACGATAGTCACTATGTCTGTCATCTTCGAATCTTTCAAGAATGGGGTGTTTGGGTGCGTACTTACTGGATGTAATGAAACGGCTTGGGAGAGAAGAGAAGAGAAGAGGAGGCGACCAAAGAGAGGGGGAAGATAGCCAGCTCTTCCTGGCCAGAGGTAAGAAAAGAGGAAGGTGCGATGCAGACGTCAGGAAGATGCATGGTTAGCCGTCCGCGGCAGGTGTGCTCCTGCCTCGCGTTGCTGGAAATGGCATGTCTAGTCGTTCACTATTGATATTTCACGCTTTCAATATTGGACAAATGTTGCAGAATACTAATCACATTCAACCTACAGCTACAGCAACAGCAAACTTGGTTCCCAATATTGGCGAGAAGATGACCGTTTCTTCGCTTCTAGGAGAACCTCTCCCCTATAATGACACATAATCGAAGCGTTCCGTGGGCTGCCGTTGAAACGGAACTGCTTCACATGCCCTTTCCGTATGTTGATACCAAATTTCATCCGCCCGGCCTGTAGCTTTGCCGAGAAATCTCCTCGCGGTTATGATGAAAACGGGCCTACAAATCCCTTCCAGGTATCTCCACCGAGCATCTGATATTGCTGTCCGACACCATAAGCAAGACTTCAGTCCCTCTTTCATAACATTCCACTTCTGGCCATCGAAAACCTGGCACGACTCATAACCATGTCGACGCCAATTTTCTGGATGGTGATTGCGGAGATTTCGAATATGCATCCTAAGACTTCCATGAGGACATGGTAACATGCTTTTGCAGAAGAGTGTTTGTGAAAATGCGGCATCTATAAGTTGGTACTTGGTCTCCAACACCAAGTTCTCCCACTCATCAAGTGTCAAACTAACTTCACACTTTAAACTTCCAGTTCCCGATTTATCAGTGTATACATGCAAACACTGATGGCGTCCCGTTGAGCCGAAACACTCTATAACCCCGCTATGAATCCTGTAGGACTCTACCTGTCCCTCTGCTGATGACAATATTCTGGTGAGCTTCCTCTTATCTCTGAAAGTCATATCCATACAAGGACATAGACGAACTGTACCAACAAGAGGCCCATACATGATGTTCGTGTTGAAGCGTGAGTTTTGAGATCCTTGGAAGAAAATTCGTGCGATGGATGAAGCCTGAAGCAACCAAAGCAACATCGCCAGTACGAGTCTTCCAGTCTCTGGAGAAGCTTCCACCGGTCAGTTCGACGCTTATTGGCACTGAATCTGATGTCATGGGGAAATTCGGGAGGCACTTTGAACTTTGGCAGACGTTGTAAAGTTGCCGATCCGTCAAGCTGGTGCAGTAATGATTTGCAGGTTAGGGCTAGGCACAGGTGATCGATATCAGGCAAATATTTTGCAATCTCGAGTACGAGTTCAATCGGCAAATCTTGAAATCCGGCCTCCGCTCTGCGCTTCCTTGGCCACCAAGATCTGATCGAAGGCATTATGGTCCACACATTACCAAGAAAGTAAATGATGAGATGCAACCACAAAGTGAACAGCCATGCCGCCCTTATCTCATCATCGAAGTTGTAGTACATTGAATTTTAGCTTCTATCAATATGATAATCGGCGCAGATGTAGTGAAGGAGGTCTTCAAATCTTCATCGAAGATGTTGACTTCGGACTTGGCGGTGATGTCACCGAAATACCTCCACCAGTCGTATAACTGCAACCATGACGTTTTATAATAATACTCAATTTATTAAAGTTTTATTTAACCCTGAAATTTTGAAACATGAGATCAATTCTAACAGTGGCTTTATATTAATATATACATTCATTAGTGTCCATACGAAACTAAATGTCAAGTTTGAAATCTTCAAAAACACCATCATTGCATGCTCTCGGAGCATTTACAGGATTCCACCTGGCCATCCTTCCCCTGGGCAACATGACAACATAAACCAATGTTATACCTTGCACACATACCAATCACTTGGCAGTCTGTGCTAATAACCTGCACATTACTTATTAGCACTACTTTACACATATCTAACTTATAGTCTTTAAGGTTTTTTTGTCCACTACTGCGATATAGTTCTCAGATTTAGATTGGGTGTGTGGGCTTATTGTCCATAATGAAAAATATCTTGGGAGAAAGTTAGGGTTCGCCATCTAGCGATTTATTGTCCCTAATTAGGGTTTGCTGCGAACTAACTAGTTAAGTTAATAAGTTAGGGGCCGATTCGGTTAGTAAGCACCCTTTTGGTTGACATTTATTACAGATCACGTGATCTGTTACATTACCATTACACCGACGTCGAGCTGACCCCTTCGGACCTCGTCGCAGTGTCTGTCTTGTTAAAGACCGGATTCTCCATGGCCACTCCACAGCTGGCGGACCTCTTAGCTGAGGTCCTGCCCAAGGACATCAAGTTGAATGTGCGCCACATCTCCACGCCGCCAGCACAGTGCGAAGCCATCTTCTCCGCTCCGCCAGGCGAAGAGCCCGAAACCACCTTTTGCGAAAACCACTTCTTCGTGGCTTCGCTGAACCGAAACGGCGGGGTTGACGATGAAATCGCTGTTTTGGGTATCGAGGTCGTGATCTATTCGACTGACCGGCTCACTATTCTTTTTGTCTCCAAGGCTGACTCGTCGGGATACCTGCATCTGCTCAGCAACGGCCATTCGGCGGCGCCACGGGCGGCGTCGCTCAAGTTGATTTCGACTACTTTTTTGTCCTTTTTGATTCAGACTCATCAGAGGAAAGGGGTCAGGTTGGTTCTTTCGCTTTTTGCTCGCGCGCAAAACCAGTATTTGTTTCCCGGCAGCGTGGACAATGCCAAAAAACACGTCTTGGACGACCGCGGGTTGATCAAATGGTGGTGCCAAGCTGCTGACCCCATTCTCCGAGAGCACACTGTAGAGTCCCAGGGCCATAAGGGCTCTGTGGATGAGCAAGCCGAGAGTGTGACTAGTTCCGCCACGGCTTACCTTCTGGTGCCGGGGTGTGACAAATACGAAACACGTGCATTCTTTCCATCTTCGGCCAAGGCAGACGATCAGCAAAATCCCAGATGGCAGGTGTCGTATCCTCTCAGCCAGATCTGTAACCATCCTCAAGCACCTCCCAGATGCTTGGTTCCAAGGTTTCCTGATGACCCAAAGGCGCGTTTTCTTTGGGATCTAGATGACGAGCTTCCCGCAACATCAGAAAATACAGAGGAAAGGAAATCCGGCCAGTGGAAAAGCGTCAAATCTCTCGATCAGTTTTGGGAGATGATGTCCTTCCGGCAAGAATGCTCTGCGGGGAGGCTTGTTGGGTTCCTATGGGTTGTTATCAATCCTCCAGGCGTCCTCAGTTCGGACAAGCTATCAAACCAAACTCAAGGAACCGCCCCTGAAAAGACCAAAGATGCTGTTTCTTCTGGCACTGCTCCTGCCCGCACTACTGCCGAGGCCAAGTTTGACGACAGAGCATTACCCTCGTCGCTACAGAACTCGAATCAGCCAGAGACTAGCGCCGATGCCTATCGCCATGCATTTTTCTGGCCCGAGGCTGGCCGCGGAGAAGTCATTCTAAGCGAAGCTGATTACAAGGCCGGCAACGACGTGTTACTCGAGCAAGACTTCGAGACGGAAGAACTCGCTATGACAGGCACCATGGCTTGGGTGCGCAAAGTTGCCTCCCTCGCAGATGTCTTGTGGTGGGGACGGCCTGTTACTGGTAAGAAAGAGGTGTTGCAAACTACAGAGCCATCATCAGCGCCAGTCGCAACGATCAATTCCGGGCTCATCGTGCGCAAACGAAAGAAGGAGTCCCAGGATGTCCCTGAGGCCTCCAACGGATCCGACACATTGCCTGGCAAAGACAATCAGCCGGAAAGCAGTGAGTCTACAGCTGAAAAGGATGCGGAAGCATCCAGTGAGCCAGCAGTCAACCTTCTCAATGCTAGTTTTGTAAGAAAGAAAAAGAAGACCTGAAGTGGTCCAGGGCTCAGCAATTATGCGCAGCCAAAACGATTTATGTTCCGCATTACCAGCCATGTACAATAAAGATCTCCATGAGAAATGAAATAATAAGCCACGACTTGGGTTGCTAATCTATTTAGTATTCACTATGCATAATTACATCCCAAAGAGGTTCCGGCCGGCAGAGCTGAACATGCAGCGAACGTAGAAGCTGCCAGTCAGCCATATGCCAGACCAATTGAGTTGAACAGCACTTTGTTATTTTCATGGATTTGATTTCTCAGTTTAATAGCTGTCCGAGCACACCGGCCACTTTAGGTCCAGGAAAACGCGAACCGGAGCATCCGGTGCCAAGGATCCACCGCCAGCAATTTCACGAGTGCAGCTTTCGCTCTGCCTGCAACAGTGCTTCCTCCCAGCACTCAGCGTCCGGCGTTTTTCTTTCATTCTTTTCTTTATTTCCCCGTTTGGGAATTCGTTCCTTTTTTTTGTTGCTGTTGTTTTCCGCCCTCCGCACCGCCCATGCTAGCGAATCCGCTGGGCTCATTCGTTGTCCTCCAACGTGCCGCCGAGAGGTCAACTTCGATCTCTGTACCATGGCTCGTTGAGGCGCTGGGCTGGGTTGCCCTGATCTGGTACCTGGTCGTGATCCTAGTCTGCGTCATTGGATATTTACAAATGTAAGAAGCCCCCAAACCCTTCGCCGTAAGACTAGCTGACTGACTGTTTGATCGACAAAGATGGAAACACTACTCGAGTACGCCGCCCAAGGCAGTGTCTACCTCAATGCGCGATGCCCCCCATGTCACCGTGATTCGCCCCGTCAAGGGCATCGAGCCGTATCTCTACGAATGCCTGGCCTCGGTTTTGCGACAGGACTACCCGCGCGACAAGTTGACCGTCTCCATGTGCGTGTCGACGAGGAAGGATCCCGCGTTCCCTATACTTGAGAAGATCGTCAGGGACTTTTCCCACTGCGATGTGCGTATCCTGGTTGAAAAGGAGGATCCGCTGCTCCAAGAGGACAGCACTTATCCCTTGGGACCCAACCCCAAGATCAGAAACATGAGTCGCGCGTACCGCGAGGCCAAGAGCGATATCATATGGATCATTGACTGCAATGTCTGGGTCGGAAAAGGCGCGTGTGGACGTATGGTGGATAAGTTGTGCGGTTACGGCTCTAAAAATGGCATGCAGTACAAATTTGTGCACCATCTCCCTGTCGCAGTCGACGTCGATGCGGACGAGGCGCTGGCCGACGAGGCACGGCCCCTGCTTGCGAATAATGACAACGGCGACTACACCAGAGGTCGGCATCCATCGGTCTGGAAAGACAGGGGCGGTCGTCTTGAAGAGTTGTTCCTTGCTTCCTCACACGCCAAAATGTATACCGCCATCAACACCGTGCTGATAGCGCCCTGTATTGTGGGCAAGTCAAACATGTTCCGCCGGTCCCATCTCAACTACCTCACTGTTCCAAAGCCCAATGACACTCGGCCACGAAACCCGGGCATCGACTACGTTTCTGACCACCTGTGCGAGGATCATATCATTGGCGATTGGCTTTGGAAGAACAAAGTCCGCGAGGAAAAGGAACAGGGCGTCCGCCTAGGCAAGCATGCCTTGGTCCTGGGCGACCTTGCTTTCCAGCCGGTTGCTGGCATGAGCGTCAAAGCATACATTGCTCGTCGTTTACGTTGGCTGCGAGTGCGCAAGTACACTGTACTGGCTGCCACGCTTGTTGAGCCCGGGACAGAGTCGATTGTGTGCTCTCTACTCGGCGCATATGGTATAACTACGATCATTGCTCGATACCTCCAAGACCGCAACGTGACGCTAGGCGCACATCTTGGAACCTGGAGCGCGTTCTTCCTCATCTGGGCATCTAGCATCGCAATCTGGTGCCTAGTCGACTGGACGCTCTATCTCATCCTGCACTCATCGGCGTCAGTCGAAACCGACGAAAACACCGTTTCATTTGCAAGACCCGATCCCAAACGAGGCAAAGGAAAATCCCGACGCCCGTTTACGCACTGGCTCGCCGCGTGGATTGGGCGCGAATCGCTCGCGTTCCCCATCTGGTTCTGGGCTGTCTATGGTGGATCGACCATTGTCTGGCGCAATCGCGCTTTTCGGGTTTCGATATGGGATACGAGGGCGCGTGAGGCTGGGCAGGGGCTGCGCGCTGTCGACTCGTCGTATTCGAATGGGCCATTGCCAGAGTCATCTTCGCAGAATCGAGCGCAGGATAGAAATAAAATGAGGCGGGATTGAGCTTTTATATTATAAACCGCATGCTATGAAAATATGTACATAATAAATTCATTTACGTTTCGGTTCCACGGTCGATAAAATACCACCATTAAAATATCAACGCATATATCTATAGCTATTTGCATGCATCTATTTTAATCAATTGGGCCTGTCCTTTTTTCTTCACTTCTAGTTACTTGTACCAGCTGCAGGGGTCTCAAACCCAGCTCCCTTGTCGCATCCCAACAACCACTCGACAACCTGCCGTGCCTTTGTCGGCAGCGGCGCGGGCTTTTCGTCTTCCGCTTGTTTATCCTGACCTTCTTTTATCTCTATTTCCATTTCTTCATCTTCGTTATTGTAGTCGTCGCCGTTATCATCATCGTTCGCCGCCGACCAATCCGCGCGTTCAGCAAGGAAAAGGGCGTCGTGGCCCGCGTCGTTTTTGAGACTGATATCCGCGCCCGCTTCAACCAGGGCTTTGACGCAGTCGAGATGAGTGTTGAGGGCAGCCCAGTGCAAGGGTGTGTTGCCAGTGTAGTTTCGGTAGTTGAGGAATGCGGCGTAGTCTTGAGACGACGGCGAGACGTCTGATGTTAGGGTTTGGAGGATATAATTTAAGATTTCTAGAAACGGCGCGTTAGCTTTTTCGTTCGAGTAAAAACTTTGATCTTTAATTTTGTATTTTTTGTTGGAGGTTTGGCCATACCAACATTCCCATTCGCAGCAGGCCAGTGCAGTAAACATGCCCCCGTGCCGCCTTCGCTTTCGTCTTCGGTGTCCACGGCAGACCTGATTATTGACGAGGCCGAGGCGTTGTTTTCTGTGCTCAGTTTGGCAATGTCTTCCTTTAGGGCGTCGATGTCGCCGAGGCGTGCGTCGTAGATGAGGTCGTCGATGGCTTCAAAGGAGAGGGCCACCGGGGGCGCAGGGTTTGAAGCGACCATGGTGTGCTATATTTTTTTTCTATTCTCGTCTTCCTTTTGTCAAGTTCGGAGCTGTAGCTTGGTGGAGATTTCTATTGAAAGTTAGTGTTCCGTCTCTCAAGTCCTCGAAAAAGGAATAGAAAAGAGCTTAAACATGTATCTGTATATGGCATCTCTGACAGGGAGCTTCTCAAATAGTTTCTTAAAAGCCTAGGCAAAGAAAAGGCTAGGTGGAAAGCATTGAGTAGAGTTGAAGGTAATTCATGTGAAAGCCTCCAACACGTAAATATATTTCAGATACGAAGTGTGGGGTTGAATAAAGCCTGGGTTTCCTTTTTCTTCACGCAATGGGAGAAAGATGGCATAAAAGACATACATACCGTTTCGAACACAACTGAAATTCGAGACTACCGGAATATTTCTCGACAGCTTGGGACAAAAAGTTATAAAAGTCAAAGATAAAAAAAAAGATAGGTGGTTATCGCGGAGGGGCACGGGTATCACCACGTGACTCCGCTGCAAATAATTTATAGCAAAGTCGAACCAATTGAAAGATAAAGATGATAGTATCGAACAGTACAGACTGTTATTTCTGTGGAATCTGCCTAAATTAAGCAATGCAATAGACCTCTTCAACTCCCTTGCCATGCAATACTGGGCCAAGCCCAACGCCAAAAGACAAATCAAAAAAAAGGAAAGTATGTATACAAAAAAGACAAAAAGCCGAGAAAGTTGTCAATCTCGCAGCCAAGCTCGACGCTTCTCTTCTTTCCGCTCGCGCCTCTTCTCGCGAAAGGCCTTGACTTCAGCCTTGCTGAGCTTCTTGCCACTGCGCTCGGCTTTGAGACTCCTCCCGTTGTGGCTGTTGGCGGCTGCGTCGACGTCGAAGAAAGCATGCATCTGCCGCCGCGACTTGTTCTCGTCGTTGTAGTTCTCCGGCCGCAGCGACGCGTCCTGCCATTTGCCCGTGAAGCGATTGAAAACCCCGGTGGCCGTGTACAGCTGTGATGGATCCTCCGTCGCAGCACCACCACTTGGGCCGGCGGCCTGTTGGGTTTGCTCGTATTGCTGCGCGTACGGCGCCGTAGGGTCGTAGTCGCCATGAATAGCCGGGTTATAACCCCCCAGAATTGCCGGTGCGCGAACTGGCGAGCTTGGGGCATCGACGCCTGGCGGCGGCGGCTCTGATGCGGATGCCGCCACGGCTTCTGGCACGCGCGGGTTTTCCCATTGCGAAACGCCAGTTAGGCGGTTGTAAAAGTAATATGCCTGCGTATTTCCATCCCAGACAGGCTCCCACCCGTCATCAGCAGCAGCAGCCTCGCCTGGTGGTGCTTCGTCGGGGAGTGGCGGGACTTCCTCGTCTGGTAACGGGGGCGCCTCGTCTTGTTCTTTCTCTTCGTCTTTCTCGTCATGCTCGCTCTCGTCTACCTGGTCGTGAGATGATTCTGCATCTTCCTTGTACTCCCCTTGCTTTTCCTCCTCGTGTGGTTCGCCCTTGGTATCGCTCTTGGCCGGGTTTTCAGACGGCGGCGTCGCGCTCCTCGGAGGAATGTGCGCATCGCTAGGGACGGAATCCTCACTCATTGTGTAGTAGCAGAGCTTTGGTTTAACATGAATAATTCGACGTAGTTGTAATATGCGAGAAATCACTGGGCGAGAACTGGCATTGCTGTGTGCGCAATTTGGTTGTTGAGTTACAACCAGCCTCGGCCGTTTGAGGAAGAGCACATTGGCTCGCCAATGCGCTAGTCTGTTTTGGGAACGCTACTTTGGACGAATCTGTAATTTAGAATGTATACGACATGATTGTGGTCTACAAGACATATGTACCTAAATTCTACATGACATCTAGCTGACAAACTACAGTTTACTTTGATACAGGGACTTGGTCCTGTTCAGAGCATCAGCTGCCTCTTTCTCAATGCGAGACACCAACACCTCGCACGTCGGGATATCGTGGATCAAACCAATGACCTGGCCGGCAGTCCAAACCTAGACGTTCAGTTAGTCAAAAATTAACCTTCAAAAGGAGAACAAAACTTACGCCAAAGTCTGGGTCGCCGTTGATAAACACCTGGCGACCGCGCTGGCCACTGACAAAGGGGGCGATTTCCTTGAACTCGCCCGTCTGGCTTTCCTTTTCAATCTTGACAGCTTCATTGGTAACCTTGTTCTTGAATAGACGCGTTGTGTTCTTCCACCGACGCAAAACAAGCTGGGTGTCGGTCTCCTGGGCCTTGACAATGGCCTCTTTGATGTTGTTGTGGATGGGGGCCTCGATAGTGCACATAAACCGTGTTCCCATGTTGATACCCTCAGCACCCAGCGCCAGAGCCGCGGCCAGGCCCTGACCATCGGCAAAGCCACCAGATGCAATGAACGGAATCTTGAGGTCCTGTCGCGCCCGGCTCAGCAGGATGAAGTTGGTAATATCGGTCTCGCCGACGTGGCCAGCGCATTCAAAGCCGTCAATGGACAAAAAGTCCACCCCCAAACGCACAGCGGCCTTGGCGTGTCGGATCGTCGTGCATTTGTGGAGGATGGTGGTGTTTGCTTTCTTGAGCTGCTCGATGACCGGGCCGGGGCTGTTTCCGGCAGTCTCGACAATCTTGATGCCCTCTTCGATCACGACGCGCGCGTATGCAGCATAGTCCGGGGGAACAAGAGCTGGCAGGAGAGTGATGTTGACGCCAAAGGGCTTGTTGGTCATGGTTCGGCACCTGCGAATCTCTTTGCGGAGGTCTTCAGGCGTGGGTTGTGTCAGCGCAGTCAACTGCATGGGATGGTCAGTTTCCAATGTGTAGCAGCTCCTATAGTAAAGACAAACGGACGATTCCAAGACCGCCAGCATTGCTGACTGCAGACGCGAGTTCGGCGTATCCAACCCATTGCATGCCACCTTGGACAACCGGCACTGGACTTGACAGTGAGTGGTGTGTTTTTCAACTTTTGTCACGGGATAAAGGGTGCGGTACCTGAGATGCCCAGTTTCCTGGTGAGAGCGGTGTTGAAAGGCATGGTTGTAGATGTCAACGCCGAGACCAGAATGTAATTAGGGCGACGAGAGTGAGCGGAGTGAAGCTGAGAAGGCTGAGTTGGTTGATTATGTACAAAAGGCCAACCGCGGCCGACGGAAGGAACGCTGGGGCCGACCGAGACCGAGGTTCAGGGTTAACGGCCGTAACCTGCTCCACCCCCGCGATCTGGCCTGCACCGATGTGACCGAGCCGTGAGATTATTAATCTTGCACAAGAGGAATAAATTAATTATATTAGCGGTAATCAGCAATAACGATCTTTCTAGTGTGTGCACAATTTGCAGGCCAAATAAATGCAGGAGGTCGCCAGCATGTGACGGTCCTTATCGATAAGGCCCGCGCTAGCCGGATTTGGTAAATTGACAATAATCGCAGTACTGTGTATACGACGCATATTGTGAAGTGTTTCAGAGTCAACTGGCTTCATAATGTATGCGGGGTGCTTCAGTGTCTCAGTGGACGTTCTGGTATTATTTGGGTAAAGGGTGGTGTTGGTTTCATGTAATGTGAAAGACAATGTGTCAGTAAACAAAAGTATTGGTAAGAAAATAAGAGGATGTCTATTCAAAGTCCTACTAATTTATGAGTCAAAACTACAGTCAAAACTAGAGTCGAAGAAAACAAGTCTATGTTAAAAGGACCACAATAAAGACAAAACTTCAATATTGACGAGGACGACCAAAATATTGAATAATTAGAATTATACCCGAACAACAATTGTCACATTCGGATCCTTGTAGCCAAAAGAAAATATTGTATAGAAAAGAAACACGCCGCTTTGTCCTCTAATCCAGCTCATCCATCCTTCTCACAATAACATTCAGGCGAAGATACATGGCCAGAGTGATAACAACTTGACATGAGGATGAAACAAAAGACAGGAAATGATAGATAAATATGCGAGTTCTTTACAGAAGGGAGCCAAGGGCAACGCAAGGAATGTTGACGCCGATGAGGTCGTTGGAGGAGTCGGCGCTGTTGCCCTGGCAGCAAGCAATGTTCTGCTTGCACTGGGTGTTGATGAGGTCGGAGACACCGATAAGCACTGGACATGGTTAGAAACGGAATTACTCTAAGGGACAGGAAAATCTTACCATCGATGTTGAGGCGAGAGCACTTGTCGAACAGACCGAGACCCTTGGCACCGTTCTTTCCTCCAAGGAGGTCCTTGAGGGCACCAGCAAGAGGACCAGACGCAACCTCGACCTGGTCACCAGTCAAGGTGGTGTCGTCACAGCAGGCGATTTGGTTGTCATCACCGCAAGCGGCCTTGGCCTCCTCAACGGAGACGTCGTTGTTGACGGGCCAGAAAGGCTGCTGGCCGCCGTGGCCAACCTCACCACCCTTGGGGCTGGGGCCAACGTTGGGCAGAGCAACTGCGGAGGCAGCGAGAGCAAGGATAACCGAAGTGTACTGCATTTTGATTGGTTTTTTGGTGTTTTGGAAGAACGAGTGTTTGAGAATGTAAAAAAATTGTCTGAAAGACTGAGAGAGAAGCGAAGGCTTGAGAGAGTGTGATTGCGATGATGATGAAAAGAATTGACTCTGGGTGCACATCGGTCAGGTTTATATAGACAAAGGTGGAGGCACGGATCTCGCTGATTCTCCTCTCAAGGGGCGTTTTGGTGGCAGTTTTTGCTCTGTGTGGAATGCCACATTCACGAAACCACCAAACAAGCTGCTGTACCTCAGTACTGACTTCAGGCGTTGGAATGGGAACACTCGGCTTTGCGGAATGGATCTACACCCAGCCATAGGAAGCACGAGCCTTTCGATCCAGGTACGAAGGCATGTTAATTTGCACCCGATCATAGCATGTGGTTTTCTTGTTAGCACATACATCGTAGTAGTACTGGCACTATTGTTTGACTTTAATCTTGTTTCTCCGTCATTCCCTTTGTCAGGAAAGGCGGACTGCTGCTAGGATGAAAAGCAGCGTGCTCCACTAAAACCTTGAATGCCTAGTCAGGTAAACAGACCGGAATAGCCAACAGTGTACAAGGTACATGGCCCTGGGAACGGGTTCCACGAGAGTCATGCTGGGACCTTGCACGGGCAAGCACATCCACCCGGACACGAGGGACTAACAGACTCGGCCAATTATTGGAATTAATACTCAAGCCCAACCACTTGTCGCGTCGCGTATCATCTGACAAGGTTCCCTTTGTTGATCTCCAAACTAGGTTTGGCTCTCACACTCAACAGTTCAATAGCAGTATGGTTGACACGCTGCTCCAATGACCAGGCGGCGCCGTCAACAACAGGCATTATTGGCCAAACAGCTTCTAGCAAAACAGCCAGAGCGATGTATGTGGCGGGCCAAGCTTTCGGGAATGTAGCGCAGGGCGAATCACTGTAGAATGGCTGGATCTGCAAGGGTGTGCACGAGTGCGGGTATGAAGCCAAACAGAAAACAGCCCTGCACCGGACCGGGCAAGGTAGGGGCTCTCGAGATTGATAGTGTAGCACTTTTGGTGAGGCTCTCTGTTCTGAAAAGCAAGGCTAGCGTGCCAGAGGTCGCGCGCGTATGAAGGGCGATGGATGATGGGAGACGCTGCTGGCTGAGATCGGCCCTGGTGTAGGATTGGGGCATATCCACCACTGCACTCAGTTTGAAATTCCTCAGTACGATCGAGCCTCGTTCCTGAAGGGAAATTAATTACTTGCCATATTCTCCCAGGAAACCGTTTAATAGCGACGATCATCTCCTCTTGCTGTGCAGCGGATGGTCTAGACAGTCTGAAGTGAACCAGTTGACTTCCGAGAGCAGAAAGTATTCACAGCATCCAGACTCAGCAGGCACGGAAAGAGCAAGAACAACAGAGTCATACAATTTGAAAACGATTGGAATTTACAAACTGTCTGTGTGGTAACAGTGATGTGTTGATGTCTGGACGAATTCTATTCTTCCTTTTCAACTTGATTTCATATCAATTCTAGTCAAGTATTGCAATACCTGTTACCGCTCAGTCGTGCGTAGATACAAGTATCTTGATTGAAATTGAAAAGATTAAGTAGCTGAATAAATCTTATTAATTATACCGTGTCGTCAATATACAAACGCTGAGAGCGCCATCAAACATGTCATACGAAGTGAGAGTAGAGATAAATTACGACTCCTCAGAGAAAGTACCAGCTGAGAAGAGAAATTGCAGTCTAAAACTGCCGAGCCTGGCCGCCAACTCGATATCCAATGCCAGGCGCAGAACTCATGATTTCTTCTTCGCCATTCCCCATGCTGGCACTCAGGAAGCCTGCTCCCCAAACACCTACCAGTCCCCACATCCCAATCCTCCATCCACGATATAGACCTTGCACGCCTTGGCCTGGTTTGCGCCGGCGTTGGCCGTTGTGTTTCTGGAGCTTGCCCTGCATGTCTGTGTCTGTGTCTGAGCTTGGGCTGTCTCTAGGGGCCAGTCCTTCCTCGTATACGACACTCCACATGGTGCCTACGATGCCCCGGTACGTTTTCGGTGTCGGTACAATCGTTTCGATTTCTGTGACTTCTCCGGTGTTGCTTCTGAGCAGAGATCGGGACTGGGGGGAATCGTTCTTGGCAAGGTTCTTCTGACGCAGAGCCGGTGATGTGAATGTAGCGATTTGAGCTCGGCGTAAAACGGTTTCGAGCGGGAACCGAACTCCAAGTTCCAAGCATGTCGAAATAAAGGAAAAGAAACTCCATGCGGACGGATTCAGAACGGGGTCGACGGCAATGTAATTCTTGAGGAATAGAGGCGTGCTCATGGAAAGTAAATTAGGTAGACTGGAGTGCAGAATAGTGATTGGCACCAGATGCAGAGGAATGGAGTAGTTTGGAGTAGGGAGAAGACGAATGGCACGCAGCAATGACCGCGGTCCATGAGTGAGAGGTGTCGCAATGAGAAAAGTGCGCGCAGTGTCAATTGGCGCCAGGATGATCGACGAGAGAGCAGACGAAACGAAGCTCAAGATCAATGTTGCGCTTGGAGATGACGCCGTCAGAATATCCTCGGGCGCAGATGGCGCAATTCCGACTTCCGGCAACCCAATAATTGCAGACAGTAGACTGCGGATGAAGGTGTTGAGCGTGGGAAGAAGCAGCGAGTATATGAACGTCACATTTGTCGCTTTCCATACCGACGTGGGCCCGCTTGTTGACCATAGCTGTGAAATGACGTCCATCAACGAGGAAGGATTGCCGATCTGCAGGCGGTGTTTGGGCGTGGCAGGCGACTGAATATAGCCGGAGCGATCTGTGACTTGGATGCGGCGCCTCTTGGGCGTTGATGGAGACGGAGTCGTTGGAGCTGTCGACGTGAAAAAAGCGCTCTCATCGTCGGAGGATTGGGAGTCCTATCAGAAAGAATCAGTTACACTGCTTTCCCTTCGAGGGCGGCCACGTAGAAAATAAAACGAACCGTATCAGAGGTCTCGTTTACAAAATGTCGCCGCCGCTCATAACTGCTGCCTCGGATCTCTTCTTCATCGCTGGGTGCGACATATATCTGCAGGATTATCTTTGCGACGTCGAATGGCTGGGCGATCAGGACGCTCGAATATTTCCATGCTGCACGGTCGAGCAGGTCCCTGAACCACTCCGACACCGACGGCGATGTCTCTAGATAATCGCCATAGTCCAGATCCGACAGGAAATCGCGCGCCGAGCCGCCTATTATTGTTCTCGAGGATGCGTTGGCGGTGATGTGGGCTGCGGACGAGGCATTCACCGAGTCGACGGGAGACAGGCCGGTCGCAGGGACGTAGTACGGGCGAAAGGGGTTTGGCCCCTCCTGTTGCGAATTCATGAATGCTCTCCAGGGGGACACATAGGCCCTGGCTGATGGCTCATTCGATGGCGAGTGGCCAGACGCAGAAGAGGTGAAGACGAAAAAAGATTATTGCCGGGGGGGGGGACAGAGCTCCCGCCGTAGTTAGCTTTGGACTCGACTGAGCCGGGCGCTTCCTTCCTGCCTGCTCCACACGCCCGAAACCTCCACTGGCCGGCTTGGATATCCGCCATCTTTCGTTCGTCCGCTGCTTTTTGAATTTCTTGTCTCTGCGTTCGACGATAACAGCCTTGAGCATTGGAAATCGTGGCTAGTATCGTCGCCATGCTCTTCTGGAAGGAAGCCAGCCATCACGTCCGGCTCGCTGGAGCCCGGATAAATTCCGCCAACAAGCCTGCCCTGCGCAGTTTCCAGCAAAATTTCCACGCCCACTCGTTGCAAAACCAGAGGCTGCATAGACAGCAGCTGTCGGCAAACACGCATCTTCAGAGCTTCGGACGACCCCGACGACGGTTCTCCGCGACACCTGGTGCTGCTCATGGCCATATCACGCCGCCGAAGCCGGGCGAGGAGTGAGTCAAGAAGTTTGACCATTGACCTCATCCGTGGCTAACAGTAGTAGGATCAATGTCTCATTTATCGATAAAGATGGCGAGAAATACGACTTCCAAGTATCCGAAGGCGACAACCTGCTGGACATTGCACAGGCCAATGACCTAGAAATGGAAGGTGAGATATTTTGGCCGGCTCGAGGACGCGCCAATATATTGACTCGGACTTTTAGGTGCCTGCGGAGGCTCCTGTGCCTGCTCGACCTGCCACGTTATTGTCGAAGACCCCGACCTGTATGACAAAATGCCCGAGCCAGATGATGACGAAAACGATATGCTGGATCTCGCTTTTGGCCTCACCGAAACGTCTCGACTGGGGTGCCAAGTAAAAATGACCAAAGAATTGGATGGCCTGGTGGTCAAGCTGCCGTCCATGACCAGGAATTTGCAAGCAAGCGATTTCGCTGAGAAGAAATAAATAATAAACAAAACACAGCACATATTCTTGTACTATCTACAGTCCGCATGTTCAGCTCTCTACTCTGAATGGGAATGGTTATGGCTTATTGGCGATGTATTTGTAAATAGATATAGAAAGCCACTTTATATGACCTAAAATGAAATACACCGGTATAGTAAAAAGCGAAACCCTTGTACATAAACGCCAGACATGTGCTCCAATTGCAAAAAAAAGTATACGCTGCTACTTTTCCCCCCACCCTCAAGCCTCTTCAATGTTCAACGGAGCACCTTTCTTCCCGTTGATGAGGTCCAGGAAACTTTGCTTACTGACCTCGTTTGCTGCTCTCTTTCGCTCTTCCATTCCAATTGTCCCCTTCTTCTGTTCCTCTCGGGCAGCCTCTTCACCACGAACCTGGGCCGCGCGAACTGCATTGAACAGTTTGACAACACCGCGTTGGGCGATTTTCCGCAGTCTCTTTTCCTCCTCAGCAGTCTCTCCGGCCAGTCCTCGCTCAATACCCAAGACATCGCGAACGCGGCCGCGGTCCTGCTCTTCTCTCTTCTCAGCGCGAAGCTTTGCACGTGCTCGTTGTTCTAGACGCTCGTTTGCAAGCTCGGTCGATGTCTGAACGGCGTTCTTGCTTCGAGACAACACTGGATCTGCACGTGCAGCCGAAGACAGCTTGGTGGATAGAATTTTCGAAATCGATGTCGAGAACGCCGAGGGATCATGGCGTTTTGGAACTTTTTTCTGATTGCCGCCCTTGTCGTCCTCGTCCAATGCAAACGCGTCGTCTGCGTCTGACATGTCATCGTCGTCGTCGCCTTCTGCTTCGGGGTATGAATCGTTTTCAGCTTCGTCATCGTCTTCGGATTCGTCACTTTTCTCATCGTTGACCGTCTTTTTCGACGGGCTTTTTGCAGGTTGACTGTTCTTTCCGCCTGATTTTACACTATTGCCCTTGCTTTTTGACGCATTCGTTGTTTCCTCTTCTGCATCCGAGTCGAGCAGATTCACAGGCGCAAAACTGTCTTCTGGTTCGTCATTGTCGTCGTTGCTCTCATCTTCTGAGCTGCTGTGGTATGCGGTCTGCTTCTTGAACTTCTTTTTGGGCTGGACCTTTCCAGCCATGCCATCCTGGACCTTCCTCTTCTTAGAAGCCGCCGTAATACCCATTGCGACTATACTGTTTGCGTATGATTTTTTTCTGTTGGGTGTGGTTGCGTTAAATCGATAAAACTCGCGATGATAGTAAATTATTTTTTCTTGAGCGATAAGCGGGAGACCGCCTAGTCTGCTCCGATTGGCCGGGCCTCCGCAGGCTGGACTTGCCACATCCACAGCCCACCACAGTGACCCAAGACTTGCATTTCTTGGTCTGCGACCTGCTCTGTTGTCTTGATTACCTATTACAGAGAAAGGGACACATAATACACACATTCAACCCAACATGGTCCTCCAAGATTTGGGCCGGCGTATCAACGCCGCCGTGAGCGATCTTACGAGGTCGGCGAATCTCGACGAGAAGGTTGATACTCCTGTCCCGTCGGTTTGATTTGAGAAAAAGCTAACACATATACTTATTATATTAGGCATTTGATGATATGTTGAAAGAAATCTGCGCTGCTCTACTGTCTGCAGACGTCAACGTGCGCCTTGTCCAGAACCTCCGCAAGTCCATCAAAAATAGCGTCAACTTCGCCTCCGTCCCCGCCGCTGTCAACAAGAAACGATTGATCCAAAAGGCGGTGTTCGATGAACTCGTTGCGCTCGTCAATCCCCATGCCGAACCCTTCCGTCCCAAAAAGGGCCGTGTCAATGTGATTATGTTTGTGGGTTTGCAGGGTGCTGGTAAAACAACGACATGCACGAAGCTGGCGAGACATTACCAGACGCGCGGCTTCAAGACCGCACTGGTGTGTGCGGACACCTTTCGTGCAGGTGCCTTTGATCAGCTGAAGCAGAATGCCATCAAAGCGAAGATCCCGTATTACGGCAGTCTCACGCAGACCGACCCCGTGGTTGTTGCAGCGGAAGGTGTTGCCCAGTTCAAGAAGGAGCGCTTTGACGTTATCATTGTGGACACGAGTGGTCGACACAGGCAGGAAGAAGATCTCTTTGAGGAGATGACCCAGATCCAAAACGCAGTCACGCCAGACCAGACCATTCTGGTTCTCGACAGCACGATTGGTCAGGCCGCCGAAGCCCAATCCGCAGCATTCAAAGCGACAGCAGATTTTGGTGCTATTATCATTACGAAAACAGATGGTCATGCGGCTGGCGGTGGTGCGATTTCCGCCGTCGCTGCGACTCACACGCCAATCATTTTCTTGGGAACTGGTGAGCACATGTTGGACCTGGAACGATTTGAGCCCAAGGCCTTTGTGCAGAAGCTGCTGGGTATGGGCGATATGGCAGGGCTTGTCGAGCACGTGCAGGCTGTCACCAAGGACTCTGCTGGTGCCAAGGAGGCGTACAAACACATCACCGCCGGTATCTACACAGTACGCGATTTTCGGGAGAACATCACATCGATTATGAAGATGGGTCCTCTGTCCAAGCTTTCCGGCATGATTCCCGGTCTCTCCAACATTACAGCTGGGCTAGATGACGAAGATGGGTCGATGAAGCTCCGACGAATGATTTATATCTTCGACAGCATGACGGCCGCAGAACTCGATAGCGATGGAAAGATGTTTGTTGAACAGCCGAGCCGCATTGTGCGCATCGCGTGTGGCAGCGGAACGACTGTCCGTGAAGTCGAAGATCTCCTGTCTCAGCACCGCATGATGTCCGGTATGGCCAAGAAGGTCGGTGGCCAGCGCAAACAGATGCAGCGCGCTCAGAACATGCTCAAGGGCGGAAACAAGGACCAGCAGATGGCCGCCATGCAAAAACGCTTGCAGTCCATGGGTGGTGCTGGAGGCGCCGGCGGTATGCCCGGTATGGGCGACATGGCCAAGATGATGCAAATGTTGCAGGGACAAGGAGGCGCCGGAGGAGGAATGCCTGGTATGGGCGGCATGGACTTGCAGAGTATGATGAGCCAGATGAGTGGGCTGATGGGAGGTGGAGGTGGCGGTGGAGGTAAAGGTCGAGGGCGATAGTTATTTTTGGCCTGTTGAACCAAGTCTTTTTATTATAATGTACTTAACGATTAGTTTTTGTTCATTCCGTGGAGCATGTCTGAGATGGGACCTCAGCTGTCTGGCGTTAGTGTTTTCGGCGTGGATGATGTCTGACTGCCAATAGTTTTAATGCTGTATTTGTTAGATTCGCCAAAAGTCGACATACTACGAGATATCAATTATCATTGCGTGACAACTGCACATATTAGAGTACATCAATATCTTATCATCTAAGAGTTCAGCTTTGAACGTTTTGGTTATTGTTTTTTACCACTTCAATTCATGCCATTCTTACCAGTTAGGACCCTTCGATTAACATCTGTAAAATTTACAGGTGAGTACGTGGTTTGCGAGTGTATGAATATAATGCTTTGCAATGATGACATGATGGGATGTCTGATTAAGAATTAAAGGCCATTTAGTCCCACACATTCCTCCAGAACTAGATGTTTACTAATTCATAGATACTCTTCAATGAATTTTTTTGTATTAACTAAATTTCTCATCTCTCTTCTTGTTCCTATTTTTTACAAACATACAACCAGAGCCCACGAGGCATAATTAATCCCGCCCGCCGGAGGAATGTAATATCCCCGGAAAGATGACGGATACATTTTGAGAACAAAACAATATCCGAGGCGGAATTTTGATGTATTGTCCTACTTTCGGATCCTTTGCGAAATAAAAACCAGACCTTGTGACCATATCACCATAGACCTTCACTATCATAAGGATATATCCACTGAAGCGTCTCGGATAAAAACCTGACCGCCCCCTCATTGTAAAATGTTGACATTTTTCGCGAAATTTAAAATGGGTCTCACAAAGACCTATTATTGGCTGACTCGAGTGGTCAGCCAATAAAATCGCAGATTCCTCAGTTGCCATGTAATTCAGAATGTATATATATTGAATGCATTACCTCTCTACAAAAATATATAAACAGGCGTCTCGAATTCCTCTTACATGGTAATTATTTGATTATTCGATTTTTCAAAATAATCTCAATTGTTTCAGTAATCATGAGGAATTCAAATCGCATAACCATGCCCTCAGATATTCCCACAGATGTGCTGGAAAAGGCATTTGAAAGCAGCATTCTGAATGGCAAAGTAAAGCCTCATAAAGTTCAATTCGTTTAAAACTGTTTACTAACCGCTCTCATATAATTAGAAAAGGGTCAAGTGCGTGTACTGCAGATTCTACAAGCAATCTGCAGAGCACGCAACCCGTCGACAAGCACACCTGAGAAAGTGTAGAAGCTTCAGAAATTCACTTCCGGACGAGTTTTGGAGGCAGATTTCTCGTAAGCCTGCACCTCAGATAATTCTTACCCCAAAATCCTTTAGAACAGGTAAAAAATCCCATGCAGAGATCGACGATCTGTTAGGGATGGCAATTTTTACTGGAGCGAGGCCTTTCGCGACGTTCGACAGCGAGGAGATTAGGTTATTGGTAAATGCCCTTGATCCTGAGTATCGTATCCCTGGAGTCGATAAGATTGTCGATTCTATTTTACCAAGGTGTTATATAAGGGTGCGGGATGAGGTTCACCGAAAGATTGCAAAATGTCCTTTTCTCAACGTCAGTATCGACGAGAGTACCGATATAAGAAAGAGTCGAATTCTGAGTATATCTGTATCTGACACGACGAGGTCATATTTTATTGGCCTGCGAGATCTTGCAGGCGAAGCGGAAATCGCTGAGAATCTCGCTGAGTGGGTTATTAGCGAGGTAGGCCACCATTCCTAAGATGAAGATTTTACTAATATATGGGGTTTTGGAGTAGCTTCGACATTTGGTTTGTGGTGACTTCTCACGAATAAACTCTATTACAACCAATACCTGCAGTACGATGCATTCTTTATGGGAAATTTTGGCTTCACGAGATGAGACCAAGGACGTCTTTTTCTTAGGGTGCGATTCTCATGGATTGCAACTTCTAATAAAAGATATTATATCTCTTCCAAGCGTCAACAAAGTCTTCAAAAGTGCCCAGGCTATCGTGACTCATTTCAAGAACGCGCCGCCGCAGCTTGCAATTCTTCGATATTTCCAACTCCGCGAGTATAAGGAAGAGCGTGCGTTACTTGGATCGATAGCTACTCGTTGGGATACTCAATATTTTATGCTGCAGAGCCTCAAGAATAACGAGATCGCACTTATCAAGTACGTGCGAGAGCATGGATGCAAGGATGAGATCAAGATAGTCCTCCGCTCCATGGATTTTTGGGATGCTGTGAGTCAAATTGTTTATATCCTGAAGCCAATCCATGAGGCTATAAAGGCCTCAGAAGCGGTGGCATCTCATGCAGGATACGTACTACAAAGATGGTTCGACGCCAAGAGGCATCTTGAAGCCTGCAGCACGTCCAAAGAATTTGGCGACGATTTGACTCATTATATGGCTTCAAATTTTCGTGACCGAATGTATCGTCAAGTGCAGGATCTGCACTGGACGGCTTATTATCTGGATCCCCTCAGAGCGATGGAGACCATGCCCGGCACCCTGCAGGGTAAGGTTTTTCGAATTATTCAGCGCTACTGTCCTAAAAACCCTCATGAAGCCTTATTACAATTTTCTCAATTTCGCAATTCTACTGGGGAATTCTTTAAGGCAGAGTCTTGGTCCTTTAAACAGAGGCCGCAGCAATTTTGGGAGGTCCAGGTGAGTTGGGAATAGCTTCCCTTGCTCAAATACTAAGAAATCATCATAGAAATCCATGGCAGCGGCCTCAGGCGAGCTGGCAGGCCTAGCAATGCGACTTTTCCACACGACTGCGACGTCTGCAGCCTCGGAGCGAGCTTTCTCTGCACACAATCGCCAGTTGACGCTATCACGAAATCATATGACCACTGAACACACCGACATGGTTACATTTATATATCTCAACGCACGATCGCTTCGACAGACACCAGAAAACGACGATAATAACATGGGATTGGTACAGGAGGATAACCTCATGAGTTCGTGGGGTCAGATGCCTCGTATTTTGGAAGATCAGGAGCGGGCTGAGGATGAGGTCGCCTGTAGGTAGATAGGTCAAAAATGCAATAAAAATCCAAACCAGCATCTGTTTCCTATCTAGGCATAGTATGTTTTCTTATTTCTCATCGAAAAATGTACATATTCCGCGAAATTTGTGTAAGTTTCTAGATTCCTCTGAATTTTTGCCAACCTTAATAATTTGTATGTAGGGTTAGGGTCAATTTTGTCAAAGCTTATAATAAACACGTACACACGAGCAAGCGGGAAACAACCGGCAGAATAGCAGCGCGCATTGTATCCGACAACAAGAAATTGCCGTATTAAGTAATTAGCACTTCGTTGTAGAGACATTATTACCCTTGGTGTATGACGAAAATATTACTAGAAAAGAGAATAGTCTTTTGTTGTCATTTGATATATATATACTGTAATTAATATATATTTAAATTGATATTATTTCACGTCTATAATAAACTTTATATGCGTGGGAAGTCTTAACTAGGTTTTAACACACAACCATTAAAATACTTTATTAATATTCTTCACAAACGCCTAGATCTGTGCTGTGAGAATTGATATCACCTAAGAATGTCCAGCACAGTTGCCGAGGAAAGACCGAGGAACATGGCCGCAAGCCTCTTCCTGGCGGACCTCTCTCCAGAGACACTGGTGCATCGTTAGTGAGGCACTATAAGGGGTTGGCAGCGTACTCAGAAGCCTGTAGGATGGCCCACGGATCTATTTGACTGATTTAAACAGCGCGCTCAGGAGGCTTTAAAGTCTGCAGTGTGGGCTACGAACATAGATGATTAAAAATACACGGTTCAGGACACCTTTTCTACTCACCCTATGGTATATCTTCAATAATTTCAATAAATTTAATAAGTTCCATGTAATTGATGCCGTCGGTACTGTCGGGCTGATCCATGTTAAGCTATACGCTAGTTTCGAACCTCATATTCCAGGCTACAGATCCCTGGCATTTAGCCGGAACTCCGGCAAGACAAGTCGAAGCAAGGGTGGGGTACCCCATATATTAGCGGAATATAGAGTGTGTGAATCGCAGTGATCGGCAATATCATTCTCAAAAGTGTCTGAACAATCGTTGTTGGTGCAGGTTGGAATTGGAGTGAAGAACTAGGTTAACCTTCTTTTCATCTTACTCCCAACGGTATATTTCCATCACTTCCAACAATTCGCCGTCCATCAAGTCGAATTATTGAGCCCACGAAGTAGTACATATCTCAGTGATGAGCGCGGAATAGCGGCAAAAGCTCGATTTTCCTCAGCCTCCGTAAGCGCGCTAGTGCGAATTCGGTTCTAATAAGCTGCAGTTCATACGGAGGAGTGCTACATAGTCTCCTGACTTTGAAGTTATCCAACTGCGGTGGCTTTATCAGCTGCAATGCCTGAATCTACGTGAAGTACCGAGGGCGGGGGTGTCCTCCTGTTGTGAAACGTTGTGTTGTTTCCTATACATTTAGCGTATTTAGTACACAGGAGTCCGATTGGCTACATTAACATATGAAAAGCTGACAAGTGGAGGTGTGTCTATGAAGTGACCAATTGGTCAATCTGTAATCAAGTCACCCTCGTATTTAAGAAGCACACTAATGCATACTAAACTACTCCGTACATAACAACCCAAATAAGAGCCGTATAATTACACCAGAACTGCCGAAGTGCCAGACTTCCTACACCAGATTTTGTACGTGTGTGGCGCTATACATCACTGTCCACGACCATGGTAATTACCGCTCATTCAGCCGTTGAAGATTACACGGCAAATGTGAAAGGTACTACCGGAGCTAGTATCTCGATAACCTGAATATCCGGGCGGATAAACAGGATAAATTCAAGTAATTTCTGTATATAAATATCAGGGTAAGGAACTGAGGATAACAGATTGACAGTACCTAAGTAGTCGGGATTACTCAATCATCTATTTCATCTACTAAGGCCTATTGCCACCATTTCTATTCTCTTTTCATACAAGATGAAGATCACATCAGCGTTCGCGGGCCTCCTTGCCACAGCGTTGGCAGCTCCTGTCTCTGACTCTGCTTTGGTGGAGCGTGCGGCTGGTATAAATTACGTCCAGAATTACAACGGCAACCTTGGTTCATTCACGTACAACGAGGCTGCGGGAACTTATTCCATGTACTGGGAAGACGGAGTAAATGGAGACTTCGTCGTTGGCTTGGGTTGGAGTACTGGTGCTGCTCGGTAGGTTGATATTTATCTTTTATATGTATCTTCAAGTTTGGATCCCAGAGTTGACTTTTATAAAGCTCCATTACTTACTCCGCAAACTACAATGCTGCCAATTCTGGCTCCTACCTCTCGGTTTATGGTTGGATCAACTCTCCTCAGGCTGAATACTATATCGTCGAGAATTACGGCAATTACAACCCTTGTAGCGGCGCCCAGATCCTTGGTACACTCCAGTCGGACGGTGGCACCTACCAAGTCTGCACCGACACTCGTTACAACCAGCCATCCATCACGGGAACGAGTACCTTTACGCAGTTTTTCTCCGTGCGACAGAGCAAGCGTTCGTCTGGGACCGTCACGACTGCCAACCATTTTAATTTCTGGGCCCAGCATGGCTTTGGCAACTCATACAATTACCAGGTCCTTGCGGTGGAGGCTTTCAATGGTGCGGGAAGCGCCTCTGTTACCATTTCTTAAGAGAAAATAGGCAGCCCAGAAAGTTAATCTATTACTTTCCATTTGGTCAATTTGGGTCTTGGCGGTATTGCAAAGACTGAAACTGCCTACATAAGGACTGCCATCTGTTCCGGCTAAAGCAGTTTTGAGATTTTCATGTAACTAGCTCAGACTAAGATGAATAACTTTCTTTTTCTCCTACTGCAAGGATCTCATCAGTGTCGTGACGAAGGATTTTATGATGAAGCCCTAAACCGTAAAAGACCGTTGGACCTCGACCACAGCGGGGAAACCGTTCTTTGTTCTCACAGTTTCCTGATACAGGAATAGCCTTAGGTTATATGCTTGTCCTATATACGATCTTGCTTACAATTTAGAAAAATGATCGACATAGATTCGCTGCATAGGGAGTCATGGGATCGGCTGTGTGCTGGTTTTCCGAGCCTGCCAATTACATCATGCAATAAAATCAATGGTTATAAGTAACAGAAACCAAAGACCAATGATCTGTTTTCTTTGCATTTGAAACCCACATCTTCTTATAAGTGAGTGAATCAAGAAATACAAGACCTCAGAATCTCTTACCCAATACTTTTTGCCCAAGCGTACGAAACTTACCTAGACCAAGATAGTTCGATACAGATATATGTAATATTGCTCTAAGAGACAAGGTAGTTCTTATGATCCACCCCGAATTGAAGTATGGAACTATGTCCCGATCATCTCCTTCGGCACTGGAATTATAATGTCATACTGTTGTCTGTTTAGTATATAGCGTGTCCAATTTCTTTTTCTTTTCTTTTTTTTTATGAAATTTTTATTGAAATTTCTCTGAATTGTACTTTCCATATTAGTTTTCTCCTCTTGTAAATATATCAGTTGCATAGGTCCGGACGCTCAATTCTATACGAAATCCTTTTCTGCACGTTGACCAATAGATGAGAAAGTTTTTATCCAAGGTGATCAAAAAACTCCTGTAAAGTATCTTCATCCGGATAGTAATCATAACCTAGAAATGCTTCATGACGATCCAGCTCCGCTCTTCTTATAACACTGTGCCAAGTCGAAAGCAGGGAATGTCTACCAGGTTCGTCGACATTTCTTAGGACTATGCCCAGCACATTATTCGACTCGTTCTCGTCGTTCAAATGGAACCCTGCAATGGTTACTCGCACTAATGACAACATAGTTATTTTGCTAATGGCCGGTAATAACACCCGCAAAAAGCCTGCGGCTAAAGCAATGTCCAGTCTACGGTGGAATAAGGAAAAACCCCGGGCAGTACCACAGGAGTGGTTTGCGTATAACCAGGGCGCTACCCCAAAAACAATAGTAGCTGATTCCAACGTCTGTCCCACGAGAGATATGAACTTTGCCGTTTCATCAAAACACATTAGATAATTGCACACGTCCGAATGCCAATTGTACGGGGCTATTCTTATCTCAAATTTTCTGAGTGCCGTACAGCGACGATTTTTAAGGAGTCGAAGGGCTGTCCACATAGGGCCTGGAAACTCGTAGGGCTTTTCATTGCGTTTACACTTCTCGAGCTGCTCGATCACGATAGTAGTGCCGTAATCATTGCCCCTGATGTCTCTGAGTAAGTGCCCATATTTTCTCGCTATGTCTTCGGACATTGGAGTACCGTTGGGAAATTGACCCTCATCTTGCAGATAGTCGAGCTTTAGAGTCAGTAAGTTTGCTGGGTCTACTGAGTTGATGATGGCGTCAACAAGTCCTCGATGCATCCATCCCACCAACCGAAGATGGGTCACAGCAGGGAAGAGTCGGGATGGGTTACAGCGGATAAACCGGTCCTCGACGATTTGATGACGAATGGACGCCAGGTCAAGCTCGCGCACATTGATCAGGCGGCTGAAAACGTTCCATAGCTTCAAATCGATCTCCGTTAGGCCCTCCTCATCAAAGTCGGTCCATATCAGCGTCCACTTTAGCGATCGCACATGTGCGGCGAGATTTGGCTGGAGGGTGATGAGACGCAGAAAAGCTCGTTGGCGCCTCACAAGGTTTAAAGGACGGTATTCGTCGCTATAGTCTGCGTGAATTTCCGGTCGAAATTCATCTTCATATTCAGGTTGACGGCCATTGTTATGAGAAGATAAATCGATCGTCTGGAGGAGAAATGGGAGGGATACATTCCGAAGAAACCTGCAGACGAGGCCGAGACTGTATAGAGCTCTCGAATCCGCAAGCAAATGCTCCAACACGTGTAACAGAATATCCAGGGGACAGTTTAAAAGGGGGGATCGCCGTGGTTCCATAATGCCGGAGAAAGCAAAGCGCAGTTCATTATCTTTTTGAGGTGAGCATGGGCATGGGAAAGTAATCCTAGCGCCCGGCCGGTCATTATGTTGCCTGCCAGTTTGATATTCTCACTAGATTTACAACGCTGGTCAGCTGAACCCCCAGTGCCCTGCCACAGATACCCGACGGGCTCTCTGATTGGCGAATAATACGCGTCAAAGACCTACGTAAAGTACTTCGTAAAAGCGACGTGCTAAATGGCGACGGTTCAATTCAACTTCGTGACCTATACAAAGCAATCCCATTTTATTGGCTGATCTGGCAGCAGTAGGCCATCTCGGACAAGCCGAATTTTTATTGCTTAAAGAGTGTTTCCAAACCTTCAATTGTGAAACCATTAGCACCTAATATACCAATAACAACTAGTTTAGATCATCCAAGTTTCGGTGAATAGTTCAAAATGGGTTTTGGTTTATACTTCCGGGAGTTCTCTGCTCGTATTTGAAGGCTAACTCTGGAGGTTCGCAACACCTTCACAGTCGAAAAATCGTCGTCGCCGGAGTTATAGTAACCAATACCGCCATTATCTCTTTTCTTCTTCATAGGCTTATAGGCCCGGTTTCCCATCGCAGTAAGAAGTTGCGTCAATTCCCCTTGCATGATCGAGCCCTTATGAGCAAAGTCACACTGCATAGATAACAATAGGACATGAGGGCCATATGTTTGATTACCTCCCCCCTTTTCGCATAAGTAAACAAATTTATGCCACTTCTTATGTGGCCCATCTGATCTTACTAGCCCTTGGCCGATGTAGAGGGTATGGGGGCGACTGTAACCTGCTGTCAACTACCATTCTGAGAATAACATTTCGACCTTTATACCGGGTTGATTACCTGGCCTCCGTTTAGCCACTGAGCTGACAGGCTTTGAATAAGAGGGAGTTTATCTTGGGGAAAGTTCTTTTCGTGGAAACCCGCCAAATGCCCACTTAGTATAGTCCCTCAAATCCAGACTAGACAATCCAAGGATAGAAATGTAAACCTCTTACAAGTCGATAGAACGATTGTAAGCTGGTGTCATGTGAGAGGCATCAACAAGCGGTTGTGGATATCTGACCCATTACGTTAAACGCTTACCTGCTTTTTACGTCGAAACTCCCAAATTCATTGTCAACGATGAATTATACAATTCAATTCAGTTTCACCCAGCCGATAAAGAACATGATATGCTACCCCCGTGATAGAAAACGCCTCCAGATCCCTGTATCATTTCCTTTCCATCCCGTACCTAGTCGAAACCCTAATAATTGGCGCCATGCAGCCTGGAAACAAACGAAAAAACAAGCAATCTACGACCTAACAACGTATTTGTATCTATACCCCTGTCCCTGCTTCCCCGTCCCTTTGCCAGCTTGCTTTTCTGAGGAAGACTCCTTGTGAGTAGTGTTACTACTGCTTCTGCTAGGTTTTCCGACTTCTTTCTCGCCCCAAGCCACCATCAGCGCCTTGCTCATTTTTTCTCGTTCCTTGAGTAGGATGTCGATTCGGCGCTCCCACTCACGCTCGCGCTTGTCAATGGCCCGAGAAATCCGGCGGTCGACCTCAGCGGATGTTTCTTCTTTGATGGCTAGAGTCGACTGTAGGTCGTTGATTTGGGATTTCAGATCCGAGACTTCGTTCTCATGTCTCGCTGTTAGTGTGGCACGCAGGGAGCCGAGTTGCGAATACAGGTCTGCTTCACGCTTCTCAGAAGCAGAAAGCAGGGAGCGCAGGTTCGAGGCGGAATCGTTGTAGGATGTCCGGAGATTGTCGACGGCAATGGCGTGCGCTTCTTTCAGGTTCTCAATCTCGAGCCGATTGGCATCAAGAAGAGCAGCGGAGGTATCTCGAGGAGGGCTTCTCGGTTGGACTGCAGGTTCTGGTTGGATGCGTTGTTCTTTTAGTGCACGTAGCTCCTCGCGCACAGTTGAAAGGTTAGAATTGAGTTCATGGAGACGCGTCGTCAGACGAGTGTTTTCATTTTCTACTGTAGTGATGAGGGCACGCGATTCAGCGAGCGTCTCCTGTGACCGTTTCAATTCTGTCTCGGCGGCTTGTCGTGCTGCAGCACTCTGGTTTGCTTCAGCTTGTGCTTCAGCCAGCTTAGTTCGAAGGTTCTCGGTAGATTCTATAGAGGAGTCTTGACTCGCTGGTTGCTTGTTTTTGAACTGTTTTTTTAGAGAATCGATGACTTCATTGTAGGTCTTGCCATCAGTTTCAATGAAAAGGTCGGTCGCCAGGATCGACAGAGAGTTTCTCTGTGCAACCAGTTCGGATTTGACGCGATTCACTTCTTTTTCCAGCAAGATATTCTTCTCCTCTAATGGGGCATTCCGGGTTTCTATTGCGCCAATTCGCTGTTCTAGCACGGCGTATTCTTGTTTTGCTTCGGCCAGCTCTTCGTCCAAGTTGGCTAGTTCAAGCTCGCGTTCACTGGCCTGGGCTTTGAGGTCTTCAATTTCAGCATCCTTTTTGCGTAGCTGTTGCTCCAGAGCGGCAGTGTTTTCACGGATTTGATATTCACTATCCACCAAGGTCTCATCTCTTCTCTTGAGTTGTTCTCGCGCGTCTTCCAATTGCTCGCGTAGTAGGTTCAATTGATGGGCAATGCTTTCGTCCGGGGAAACTTTCTCATCGACCTTCTTTTTCAAAACTTGGATCTGCTCCCGCAAAACAGCTTCCTCGCCGACTTTGGCATTCGCATCTGATAACTGTGACGATTTTCGCTGCAACTCAGCCCGCAAATACTCAATTTCTTCGTTTGCAGATGCAAGTTTCTCTTGATTGGCTTGGATCCTTTCATCTCTCTCGCGTCGCTGTTCATGTAAATCCTCAATCTCTCGCAGAACAGTCGTAAAAGTCCGGCTCCGTCCCATGTCCTCTTCGTTGTTATTTTTGGTTGGACTAGCAGATTTTTCTGGTGAACTTGGAAAGCTCTCTAGAATATCTTCTAGGTGTGTTTCCTCCTTGTTTGTGCCAAAATTCTTCTTCCACATTAGATGCGATGGCGTCGACATGTCCAGCGGAGGCTCGAATTCACTCTCCTCGCCCTCGTGATGCTGACGGGGCAACGGCGACGGCGATTCTGGAAGATCATCCCCCTCCTCAATTGCATCATTCATCCGGTCATGTCTTTCCTGCTGTTCGTTCAAATCGAAATCGCCAAGAAGATACTTGTCCAGATTCATCGTCAAGTCTTCCGGTCCGCCAAATTCAGGTTCCTGTTCTTCTTCTTCTTCTTCTTCATCGGGCGCATCGTGTCCACCTTGGTCCTTTCCTCCAGAAAATTTGTTCCAGTTTATTGAGTATTGCGCCAGTTTCTGATCCAAATCTGTTGCGGCAAGTGCGTTGGTCGAGGCCTGGGAAGGCCCTTGGTTTACCTCCCCATCAGCGGCATTCTCATTATTTGTTGCTTCCTTTTCATGGTCGCCATCTGTGCCCTGGTGGGATCGTGCAACTGAAGGAGGCGAAGGGAGCCTGTGGGTAGGACTATCCAGAGTCGACGCTCCGATAGTGTCGTGTGTGGTGGGAAACGGCGACGTGAATATCGGCATGGCGTCGGTGCTGGAATGATGCGAGGCGTTTCAATAGTCAGTAGTATGTTTGTTTCACCGAGTAGAAGTATTTGGATCAGCTCCGCATCCTGGCTTGAATAGAATAAGCGTAAAGTAGAAGCCAAACGAGATGTCGAAAAATGTGCAGTCGCGTCGCGATAACACGAGGAGATAACATAGGGAAAATCGTCAATGTTTACGCTGTGACAGAACGGGCCTAGCGCGATCGCGATGTGGGGACCCGGCGTCATCGGACATTTTCTTCTTCTCCTTCAGTGTGTTTACGATTTTATCGTTCATTATTCCTACCATTCAATATGCAACAGTATAGTACAAAGATACCGTTTTGTTCCACACTCCATTACCAATCTCTTGTACACAGTGCAACCCGACAGCAGGTTATACAACGACGTTTTTTTTTTTTTTTTTTTTATTGCAAAATCGAATTACAGACATGTCATGTTCAAAAAGCAAAATTTCATCACTTTGTCGGGATCTTACTCGAACACGTCTGAATAATCATCCTCGAGCGAACCATGCTTTCGTGACTTTCCTCCTTTCCTACCAGCTTCTCTGGCACGCTTACTGCCCTTTGTAAAGCTGCCTTTCGATGCGCGGCCTCCCTTGGCTGCTATTTCACGCTGTTTATTTTGAAAGAGAACGTTAACAAAGAACTAACCTGTGTTTTCTATTTCATGGGCGATGAACAAGGGTGAGATCAAGGCACAAAGCCCTTACCTGTTTATTTAGATCCATATTGAGAAACCCACCTACGCCTCTGGCTTGGCCTCTTTTCTGACCTCCCTTCCGGCCGATCTCTGTCATTTCTTCCTTTGATCGGTTGGCAAAGTTGCCTGGGTTTGGATGTTGGGCTTGTTGTGGACCCGTCGCAGTGCTCAAATTCCTCTTGCTGACGAGAAAAACAGAACCCAGAAACCACCGAGGGCCATGGGTTGCTTGAAAATTAATCTGAAGCTGTGTCTTGCAACGAATAAAGTTCTGACGGGAGGCCTGGTATATTTTCCGGCTCAAAGCCATGGCTACGGTGATTACTTTGACGGCAAAGATGCAATGCAGAGAGAAGAATACCGGTATGTCTCTAGGAAGCATTCGGTACAATCAATGCAAACGCGAAGATGGATGAAAAGGCTGAACACAACCCAAAATACGCCATAAGCCATAAGGCGAACTTTTGGCCACTCTGTGTTCATACTTTCATCAGTCATCATGGCATGCCGCAGCCTCTGTCCTCTTTCGCCTCTTCGAGATGATTGTCGAAAATTCAAACGGCGATATTCAGCTTGTAAGTTGGACATGCAATTCCTTTAATTTTACTACACAAAAGCGCCCTGTAGCATGAAGTATTTTATGTGTTGCTTTGCCAATTGCGAGTGACCATATTGGGCCGATTAGTCATCCGTCCACCAACTTCAGCCGCGCGACTCAAAAACACCAAATCCATAGACACGACGCTCAGCAAACCGCAGAGCGTCAGTATTTAGACAATATAATTACATATATCTTTGAAGCAACGGATTTCCGTCTATTTGCCACATTTACCCCTCCCTCCCCAAAAGACAGCGGCAACCAGTGGCAACTTGGGATGCCACCTTTGCCTCAGGCTGGAGTCCCCAGCCAAAGCCGCCGCATAGTGCTATACCATCAAACAATAGTGCCACGCGACCATGGCTACGTGCCGATGTTGCCTTTGTTAGAAAACCACTCCGGAGTCACTCACATCATCCTCGCCGCATTCCATATCAATGGCCGCCCCGGGGATATCACTCTCAACGACGATCCGCCAGACAGTCCCGTATACAATGAACTGTGGGACGAGGTCCCCGTCATTAAACAAACCGGAGTCAAGGTGATGGGAATGCTGGGTGGTGCTGCCATGGGCAGTTTTCAGCGTCTTGACGGCTTACAGCCCGAGTTTGATGCATACTACACACCATTACTTGCCATCATCCGTCGATACGGGCTTGATGGGCTTGACCTCGATGTCGAAGAAGCAATGTCTCTGCAAGGCATTATCAGATTAATTGACCGGCTCAAGGCTGACATGGGTGATGACTTTATCATCACTCTAGCCCCCGTTGCCGCTGCCCTGGTGGGAATGGGCAATCTCTCCGGTTTCAATTACCGCGAGCTGGAGAGCAGCAGAGGCTCTAAGATCAGCTGGTATAACACACAGTTCTACAATGGCTGGGGCCCTGCTCACGATCCACGCATGTATGCAGCCATCATTTCTACTGGCTGGTCGGCAAATAAGGTGGTCATGGGTCTGCTGACGAACCCCGACAACGGCAGTCAGGGATACGTCTCCTCAAAAATCATCGGACCTCTGCTTGCACTGTTGATTTTACAGTTCCCAAATTTCGGCGGTGTTATGGGATGGGAGTTTTTCAACGCACTTCCTGGAGATCGCCAAAAGCCCTGGCAGTGGGCTGCCGAGATGTCCCTGAGTATGGGGATGGAGCCTGTATTTGAAGTTGCGCAGAGGACGGCGGGCATGGGCGCCTTGAGAGAGGGATTGATGAATTTTCTGAGCAATATTCAGAACCAGAACCAGAACAGAGACCAGTGAATAATCTGTGTGCATATTAAGCATGTCTATATATGAAAGAGTCCTCTTAGATACCCAATTATCTGTCACCGACTACGGTACTGAGTCTGCTAACGAGAAGCGCATTTTAAACATTAGCTGGACCAGCTCCGCTTAGCTATTTTTTAGTACTTATTAGGAAATACCTTAATCATCACCCACTAATTACCAGCATTACGAGAGAAGTGATACCTATATAGTTGCTATAGATAGTAGGTATAGAAGAGCATACAAACCAGAGCATTGCCGTTTCAGCCAATCGGCCCGGCGCGCTGGGTGGGGCGCGACGTCATCAGTCGCGACCTGTCAATACGCGCCGATTAGCGATTTCAGCCTCCTTCCTTCCTTGAGGAAATGCCATCATTGAAGCTTCGGCTCTCTTCAAAACATCCCCAGCTCAGCTTCGGTCAATGACTATCGCCGTGCCAATATGAGTGCCTTGCTCGCGAGAGCGACCACCGTCAGCTCTCTTATCGTCCGATTCGCAAGCTTCTTCTTCCTCCGATGGGTACCTATGCGCTTATCTAGCCATCGAGGACACAACTGACCCTTCATCTGTAGATCCCCGGCCATGTATTTCCTCCAATGGTGATTACAGCTTTTGGAATCTATCTCTCGACGACTTTTCTTTCCCTTGGACCAGCCGCTGGAAATCCAACGGCGGGTGAAGAGGACAAAAGTACGGGTGAGTGTAAACGTCCCAGAAAAGGAAGAAGTATTTATACTTAGTCATTGAATTACTAGATTCGAAATCCGACAACAAAAAACAGAACACAGAAAAACGGACCATATCCCCATTGTGGACGCTCTTATCTGGCCGCCCTTCCAGAGACAATGTGTTCACAACTGCTCTCAGCATCCTGATCAACCTGCTCTTGACGGCGCTCACGTTGGACTTTCTCTTCCGCGCCAGGTTACTACATCCAACAGAAGACCTTTCGTTCTCCCGCATCGGCTATGTTTCGCCTACAACGGCCAGTTTGCTGGTGCGAGAACCCGATGTCGCCAATTTCCCAGTGTCTATCAAGTACCAGGAAGCATCCGAACCTGATGCTGAAGCATGGACTGAAGAAGGAAAGATTTACCAACTTAATGCCAAGGCAGATTACACCTACCCGGTGATTCTGAAAAACCTCAAGCCGTCGACCCAGTACCGCTATGCGTTGTCCAACAACCAGACCGGCACATTCACTACGGCTCCGCAGCCTGGAACCCAGTCGGCTAATAGATTGTCATTTTTGACGTCCAGCTGTATCAAGCCCAATTTTCCATACAACCCTTTTTCGCACCCACTACGGATACCCGGCATTGAACTGGTGTCGCAGGCTATCAAAAATCTACCCAAGCTATCTCGCCCATCTTTCATGCTGTTTTTAGGCGACTTCATATACATTGATGTCCCGCTTCGGTATGGTTCTTCTGTGGACGAATATCGCAGTGAATACCGTCGCGTATACTCCTCACCCAGCTGGCACAAGCCACAGGACGAGCCCCCAATCAACCTGCCATGGATCCATACTTTAGACGATCATGAGATCGCAAATGACTGGGACCAAGGAAACATGTCCCATCCCTATCCAGAGGCAGCTGATCCATACGCTCTGTATCACGTCAGTGTCAATCCTCCGATTCCGCCTTTGCCACACGCCATTGCGGACAACACTACCTATTTCTCCTTCATCCACGGGCCGGCGTCCGTATTCATGGTCGATACTCGAACATATAGAACAGCCCCCAATTTATCCAATTCGACCATCCTTGGACACGCTCAGCTGAATTCGCTGCTTGCTTACCTCGCTCGACCAGAGCCGGCCGAAGTCAGGTGGAAGATAGTAGCATCCAGCGTTCCTTTCACTAAGAACTGGCATGTCGGAACTCAGGATACCTGGGGGGGATTCCTTCGCGAGCGTCAAGCCGTTTTCGAAGCCATGTGGCGCGCAGAACGAGAACTAGGCGTCCGCATCGTGCTTTTGAGTGGTGACCGTCATGAATTCGGCGCTACTCGATTTCCTGATCCCGAATACCAGCTCACTTCAGACGAGCTTGCGCCAGATACAGATGGCTACGGTATTCATGAGTTTAGCGTTGGGCCATTGAGCATGTTCTATCTCCCCATTCGCACATACCGTCAAACCGATGACCAGGATATTCAGGTGAAATACGCCCCCGATGGAAACGTGAAATTTGGACATGTCGATATCGACGTCTACGATGGCGGAGAGGGGTCGGATGTTATTGGAGGTGATAGCACCAGTAGTAAAGGACCGCACTCCGTTCTCACATACACCCTTCATGTCGACGGGAAAATTGTCTGGAAGTATCAATTAGCTGTTCCGCTGTATCCCACGGACAGTGTCCGCTTACCACCTGGACGGACTCTGTTGGATGAGTACCGTTTGACCGGATGGGGATTCCAGGAAGCTATTGGGGCAGTAGAAGAAAAGGTGAAGAGTGTGTGGGATGACTTGAGAGAAAGGTTCGGCCGTTGACGTGTGTAATTACCAAAAGAAAAAGGAAATACGTTTCGGGGGCCCGTCAATTCGAAAAGAACTCGAACAGTCATAATGCTAAAAAAGTACAATGTGGTGGGCTTCCGGGGTACGTATGAATTTGGAAAGTCTGATATTTAAATGTTTTCATATTGGTTAGAGAAAAAAGCTTCACATGTACCTCTGGTTCTGCCTATTTCTGTAAGGTGTTTATTGCAGTTTGGTGGCGACACTTTTGTGTTGATAATCCGGGGTACGCTTGAGACACGAATTGTGCATCTGCCTTTTAATTAGAAACTTCCGCGTAAGTTTAAGTGTAATTCGTTACTTAGATGGCTGTTTTGTGTTCTATTTACTTTGAAACTTTGATCGTACCAGACAAATACAACATTCGAAAACTAAAAGCATAAAGGATATCCCAGCATAAAATTCCTGTGACTAACCCCCGCCACACATGCTCGTTCTCTCTGCTCCCCTATAAGTATTCTTCTCGGCAATTTGTGTCTCATCCTGCGCTACCCCGCCGTCTGCCAAGTTCAAAGACGTTCGCGCTCTGGCCTTGCTCATCGACTCGCCAAGACTTTCTGAACCCGGAAAACCCCCGTATGTCGAGCTTCGAGGGCGTCGTGTGCTTGGATATATTGTAGCTGTGTCCTCGCTGCACGGAATTGGCGGTAGGGCTCGTGCTGGATTAAATCCTCGGCCGTCATTGGAATGGAATCGGCGCGTATATGCTGGCCGTAAAGGGGGTAGTGGCTGCCGTGGCTGAGGATGGACGACATGTTGGTAGTGATGACGCCGATATTGGGTTTGAGACCGTTTGGGCAACGGGGTAGGGGATTGCGCGTCCGGATAACGGCTGTGAGGAGGGCTCGGAGACGAAAATGGTGATGAGCGAGGATGGTGACGGGTTTTCGGGTGATGGCCAGGGGGAAATCCCGAAGTGTTGCGACGCGAGATTGGTTTAACCATATGGCTGCGCTGAGAACTTTGTCCAGCAAAGTTTTGAGACGGTTTTCGTCCGATTGGAGACGATGGGACATAATTTGGATGGTGGGGGTGGTGGATAGACATTGATTTCGGCACCAAGTTTGATGGCTGAGACTTTCGCACAACAAGAGGTACCGGTGGAAGGACTGGTGCGTCTTTTGGTTTCGTCGATTGACCCATAGCTCCTTGGGACTCATTCTCATTAGAATCGTTTTCGTCGTTAGTAACGCCAGATGGCCTTATTGGCGAGGGAAGAATAGAATCTGTCCCTTTGCGAGAGATCCCGCTGCTGGACAAGGTCGAATCGCTGCTTAGAGAGGTCAAAGGTGGCGATGCAAGAGCCCGGATCTGTGGATCATCCGATAAAGGCTCTGATCCAGTCCAGCCCTTGGGGAGGAACTTCTGCGAGGAGACTGATGATTTCTGCCTTGTATGGCTGGGCTTTGTTGGGGATTCGGCAATATCTGGAAGAACCGGTGCCGATGGCTTGGTATATGCAGCCTCGATGTCTGGCTGAAGGGAAGACGTCATTGACGGGTTCCGGGACAGCGGAGAGACATTGCTTCGAAAGCTAGCTGATCTGTCCACTTCATCTAGCGGGGAGATTCTTGGCGATGTAGCTGTTGGGGATGTAGATATAGATGGCCGCACGGAATTGGTTCTTGTGTTGACGTGTAGCTGCGGGCGGACTCTATTTAGTCCCGAATATCGAATACTCGGAGGCCGAACAGGAGCTTCGAGCAGGGAGCTGTCGTTCGGTGACCAGTAGAGCTCTCCATTTCCAGGTCCGGCATCAGGATGGCGGCAAAGATAAAAGATCTCGTGCTTAAGAGCTTCACTTTCCCAGCTGGAGTCTGAAAAAATGCTTCCATCTCGAGTTGGTGGCTGTGGTGTACCGATAGATAATAAAGAGGCGTCGTACGGCCGTTTGGAGACTTGAAAGCAGCAGAAAAGAGTAGATGCAGTGAAACTGAATATAGTAAGTAACAGGTTTTCTTTTTCTGGTAGTAGAAATTGTTGACATACAAACTCAGAATGGAAATTATCACCAAGCCACGATGAATTTGGCAGCCTGTACCGGCTTGCCAGAAACTGTGGGATAGGTCTGCCGTCAAGCACGATGCTTGCTTTGAAACTATGACCAAGCCAGCTACTGCGGCTGCTAGCCACATCACAATCATGACGCGCGGAAGATGCGAGCAAGCGATATGAAGAGCATTCCGGGGAATATTCAGGCCCGGCATCTTTCGATATTGCCATGAGAGGATCGTGTGTAGAATAACGAATGGCACCGAAAGGAACGACTAAATAACGCGTGAGGAAATCTCCCGTTAATTATCGTGGGGGAATCTTACAGCTACTAGGCCGATGATTAGACTAGGAGTCATAGACTCGTCAACTTGTTGGCTCCCATATAAATATAGAACACAGACACATTGGGTTAGTGACTGCAGGAGCATCAGGTGCAGGCCGACGAAAATGACTCGGCGAATCCATGCCTCTCTGCCCGAGGCTACAGAAGCGATTGCTGAGTCGAACATGGCGAATACAGTTTTAGCGTTGTATAAAGATCGTGCCCAAATCAGGTATTTTCCAACCCATCCAGAAAGAGCGGTTTGAAGAATTGAGGGTGAAAGTCGACAAGGTAGCAGCGGTCGAGCAGTGGCTAAGCACTCGCCATTGGTAGCTTGAAACCAGAAGAACCAAGCAATAGCTAGAGTTTATGGATGAAGTGTACCACACACACACACACACACACGCACACATACACAATGTAAAGAGTGGTTGTGTTGGAGCAATTAACCTTGGAGGGAGTATGGTGAATAAAAGAGAGTGACATGTAATTAGGGCTAGACGCGTCGACGCGAGAGCAAATGACAGGGCGGGGAATGCATCTTCGATAGTGGCGGGTACGCACAAAGCGATGTGCCGGATGGGCGATAACAAGTCGATACGAGGGGCTCAGGATTGCGAGACGGCGTTCCTGGAATGCTGGACGACGTGATGAATGCCACGGCCGATAGGGACGTGGAAGGGCGTCGTTCCTAAACGCGAGAAGAGTCCATCACAACATGGCTGCATGGCGAACAGAATATCACAGGGCTCAACACCTTGTCCGGTGATCCTTGACAAGGGGATATTTGGACCGAATGGTAGAAACTCCAATGAAGGGTTGTTCATGAAGGGGCGACGGAACTGTGGCCATATTGAATTGCTGGGTGAGACACGAAGGGGACAGATATGAATCCAGCGTGAAATGATGCGAGGTGAGACAAGACAAGTCGCAGCAGGACCAATGCCATGGCCGTGAAGGGAGGAGGAAGCAATTCAGAAGTTGTTGCCTGTTGCGAAAGGGATCCCTTTGCGGGCGCTGATTGGCTCCTGGCCATCCCAGGCACGATACAGGCTGCTCCTTCCTCATGATGAAATTATGCGTGCATAACTCTCTGCATTATTGACCCTGTTGTGCCTGATGCAAGTTACCCCTCACGGCTCAAACTCCTCTTTTCTTTACTATTCTATGACACGCCCAGCGCCAATATTAATGTTGATGGATTATTGACCAGACAGACTTGGCCGTCATCGACCAAACCCATGGGGGTTAGCGCTCGCGGCGTATATGCTGGATGACAACGGTTAGTAAGATGGCTGACAGATGGTGGGATGTTATTATTACAAATCATGCCGATCGCCAATATACGAAAAGCGATGAATCCGGCGCTGATAGACGTTATTTAATCCTCGCAAGTCCGTCACATCCTCTACCAGAGCATTTGTATCAATTGATCAGTTATCTGTGATTATGCAGAACGCCATGTCCGAGATCCGTTCCGACATAGTGAACACCCCGCGGGGTCCTATCCACTACCTTAGCACAGGCCCAACTGATGGACCGCTGCTCATTTTCATCCATGGCTGGCCCGAGAACGCTTTGATTTGGAAACGGCAGATCCAGCATTTCGGCTCTCTCGGCTATTGGTGTGTTTCTCCAGACATGGCGGGCTATGGAAAATCCCGCGCACCGAAGGGAAACTGGGCCGACTATGCATTGGAGGAGATCTCCAAGGACAACCTCGCGTTGCTATCCCATCTGGGCCGCGACCAAGCTGTTTGGATCGGGCACGACTGGGGTGCGGGTGCCGTCTCTGCGTATGTCTCTCACCATCCCGAAACTTGCCAGGCAATGTGCCTCATGTCTGTTCCGTACCACTCAATCGATCGAGGATTCGACGTCCTCGTCCAGTCAGTCGATCGCCAAAGGTATCCTGAAGCGGAGTATCCGTATGGACAATGGGCTTATCAGGCCCATTACATGAAGCGCGGAGAGGAGGAAGTTGAATTGTTTGATCGGAACCGTAACGGCTTGAAATTCCTATCTCTCAGCTTCAAGCCAGCAGGTCCCCAAAATCTGGAGGTGCCTTCTCGATCCTCGAATGCGACTGGATGGTTAGGAGAACAGGATCTCCCAGACATTCCCAAAGACAGCGGGTTTTTGGACGAGGATGTCTATGACTCGATAGTTGAAGGGTTGGAGAAGAATGGCTGGTTTGGGCCCATCGCTTGGTACATGAACAACGAAAAGAACGTCGAATACAGCGCGAAGAATGTGCCCAACGAAGGAGAATTGAAGCAGCCGGTATTGTACTTTGATGGCAAGTGGGACTCAGTATGCGGGCGCGCTGTTTCGACCGAGCTGTTCGAGGAGCCGATGAGAAGGCTTTGTAAGGACTTTACGTATATTGAGATTGAATCTGGGCACTTTGTGGCCCAGGAGAAACCAAAGGAGGTCAACGACGGTATCGAGGCTTGGTTGAAGGAGAAGAAGATTGTTCCTCGGGCATGATTGGGTGAGTTGTGTATATGAAATAATGTCAGGTCTTGGTGGGCAAGCATCTGCTCATCCATGTCATTTGAAATAAAATTACTCTGTAGAAGAGCATTGAAAACTTGCACATCACTCAGCCTACATCATAATGGTCACAAATGCAGCATAAACTCTGTAAGAATAATGCAAACACACTCTCACAACTTCGACCAACGAGAGTACCACGCACTGGATTATGCCAATCAAAATCAAGGTTATAATTAGCACCAGTCGGAGATTCCCCTGAGGCAGATGCCGATGGCCAGCTTGTTGAGCCCATGAGGCTGAAGCGGTTTACTCCGAAGCGGCAGCCCAATGGCACTGCGTACAGACTACCCCGCCCAACAGGACTTACGCCACCGCGCTATAGAAAATTAGAAAAAATGATTAGTTTGCAGCATAAACGAGAGTCCGGGCCAATGCTGGCTTCTGGAGTGTTTGCTAGCGCCAAAAACACAAGAGCACAGAGCGAGGTATCGACAAAATCCCAGTAAATACCTCTAGCCTACTCGCTAGGGGACTGCCCTCCCTGAAGTCCGCGGAAAACCCTGCAGAGAGGGGTCGCTTTGTGTTTTCTCGTTTTTTACATGTGTGCATATGGCGCATAAGCAGAGAAATAGGAACCGTGGAAGAGTGATGTCAAAGTCACACGGCGGGGTTATCGATAAGAAAAGTCAGGAACAGGCAGGAGTTCGGGCGATCCGGCTGTAGACGAGAGAGGATGGGCCAATTTGGGCCTGACTCGGTGAGGCTCTGCTAGCGCTCGCTCTTTTGCTCCTAAACTGGCCACCGCGGCCATGTAGGCCCCAGCCTGTGGTTCCGATTGGCTGGGGCCTGGTCCAGAACCGATAAGCTCGCGCCCCTCTTTGCTGCGCAAATGGCATCGCACCTGCCTGGTTGGTACCTTGGTTGGTACCTTGGTTGGTGCCTTGGTTGGCACCTGCCCTGGTTGGCCGCCACGTGCTCGCTTAGAGGGTCGCTGTCTGTCTTTCGCCGCGCTACTTCGTCTCCTCTGCCCACTATCCAACTTGTCCCAAAGCCACCGGCTACATTCATCCATTCCCACGCCATGGCTGGATGAGCCTGTCCTGTGGCCGCCCTGTGGCAGCACAACCACCCAGGTCGACTCAGGAACGGGAAAATCGGCTATGAAGAGGTGATATGTACGACCAGGTGAGTGATCACCTTTTATGTCTGGTCTTCTTGCTGAACCTCACTGACTGGATATGTAAGTAACTAATTAGTTCAACGGAGCCACAGAGCCAACATCCCATTTGGCGCCAGAGAAAGATTCTGTCAGGCTCCACTTGCACGAATCAGGTTCTTGTGACAATGTGATGTCTGTGCCTGGCTTGCTGCAGCAATCATGGTACCGTCGTATCCTTCACTAACCACGCTGCCCGGTTAAATCCCCATTTCCACCATTATTGTGCTGCGGCTCGGCATCCGGCAGAAGCGCTCCTGTGCTGAGCGAGATGGATTAGCTGGGTACGTAGTTCTCATTTAAGCCCACCTAGGGCCTGCTTTCTTAGAATCGACACTCTCTTTCTTTTTTTCCTTTCCTCCCATCTGAAGGCATCATTTGGTAGGCTCTCGCCTGCGTCCTCTCTTTGGTCGTTTTGATCTTCGTTCTTACGCTTTGCGGGCTATTCGCTCTTTTTATTTTATTAATTACGCTCGTTCATACATCTGGATTGACTTCTACGAACATTCTTTCCGTCAGAATGCATACTCCTGTTTCCGTCGCCCCTGCGGTTCCCACCGCCACTTGTGCTGCATCTGCTCTAAACCAGGTTGCCACATACTATGTACTCACTTCCTTTTCTATATGTATTGACCCCATAGAATCATACTGACCACCACCCCAGGGTCAAGGTGCATATCAGCCCCGTCTGAGCACGTTCTGTGCAGAAACCTCACTGGATATTATCAACGTTGGCTTTGTCAATGTCTTTCCAGACGTCGGCCTGACCGGATGGCCCCAAACCAACTTTGGCAACCAGTGTGATGGAACCTTTTTTATGAATGGAGATGAGACCAGTGGCCTTCTTGCCAATTGCCATCAGATTATGGAAGACATCCCAATCTGTCAGGATGCCGGAAAGAAGGTCTTCTTGTCTTTGGGAGGAAGCGCTCCTGCTTCTGGCCAGTACATTGCAAGCAAAGATTCGGCATATGATTTTGCCGACTGGATTTGGGGTGCCTTTGGTCCTGTTACCTCGGAATGGACAGCTGAAGGTCTCCCTCGTCCCTTTGGCGATGTCGTCTTTGACGGCTTCGACCTTGATATTGAATGGGGTACTGGGTTTGGTATGTACAAGTCAATCCTTGACGGGAATATTACTCATTACCGCGATAGGATACGGTTACCTGGCGAACCGCCTGCGCCACAACTACGATACCTACCGAAACGATAACCCAGCCTCCAAGAATTTCTATCTTTCTGCTGCTCCTCAGTGTTACCTTCTCGACAACCTTCTCACTGACGCCATTAGCCATGCTCCCTTTGACTATATCTGGGTTCAATTCTACAACAACCCGTCGTGCTCCGCAAACAATTATGCCAACGGCCTTCCAGAATTATTCAACTTCGATGACTGGGTGTCTATTGTCACGAACGGTGCCAACCCGGATGCGAAGCTATTTGTTGGACTACCAGCAGAAGAGTCAGAAGCGGGTAGTGGCTACTACATTGGCTCGGAGAGCATTGAGCTTCTGGTCAATGAGTACATGAACAAGTACCCCAAAACTTTTGGTGGAGTCATGTTGTGGGAAGCTACTGGGTCATACAATAATACTGATTCCAAGGGAAATATCTTTTCTGACAGTGTCAAAAACATCCTGGTTGATGCCGCAGATGTGTTGTGCCCGGCTCCGCCTCCACCTACTTCCACTTCGACAACTGTGACATCCACGTCAACTTCTACTAGCTCGACCAGCACTTCCACGTCGACTTCAACCACGACTACTTCGACAACTAGTGCGTCTTCTACAAGCTCCTCCACGACTAGTACAAGTACTTCTAGCTCCTCTTCGGCATCCACAACAACCCCGGCTGTCTCCCCGTCAGCTTCCTCTTCGACTCATGTGGTCTCGCCAACTTCCCGCCCTACAACTCCCACTCCGTCGTCGCGCCCAGTGGTGTCCACCCGTGCTTCATCAAGCTCTGTGATCTCGTCTGCATCCACCGCGTCGACCCCAACCCGATCGCCTAGCCACTCTGTGACCCCTTCAATCCGCCCATCCAGCACTGCTGTCATTCCAAATGGATCGACATCAACTGGCACTCATAGCTGCTCTGGACACTCTTCAAGTACTGCCATTATTCCAGCTGGGTCATCCACCCCGATTAGGTCGTCTAGCCACCCTGTGACCAGGTCGCCAAGTGCATCGTCTACTGCCATTATTCCACCTGGTTCATCGACTTCAACTGGCTCAACTAACCTGGCCGGATCTACGACTGCTTCTACCTCTACCACGGCCGCCGTTCCAGGTGGACAGTCTTCGTCGACTGTCATCTCGCAGAGTTCATCTACTGGCGGCCAGTCTTCAAGTAGCTCAGCAGGCTCGGGATCCACCTCAGGCTCTTTGTCCGCAACATCTGGATTATCTGCACCGGGTAGTGTGATCACAACTGGCCCTGTAACTGCCACTTCCACTGCTACTGCCACCAGGACCGAGTCTTCGTCTTTGACCACCACGATTGTTACTACTACATATGTTTACATTTGTCCGACTGGATTGGCCACGAGCACTATCACCTACACGGAGACATTCTGCCCATGCACAGCCACAGGTCACCCTTCTACCGGCTTACCATCTAGATGGACTACCACCGTTACTGTCTGTACTGTATGCGGGTCGCAGCCGACTACAGTGACACTGACTGTCCCAGCTGAAGTGACTGCGACTGCAACTGCTGTGCCTGGCTCTGGCTCTGTCCCTGGCTCGTCTGGTTCTGGCTCGTCTGGTTCTGGCTCGTCTGGTTCTGGCTCGTCTGGTTCTGGCTCGTCTGGTTCTGGCTCGTCTGGTTCTGGCTCGTCTGGTTCTGGCTCGTCTGGTTCTGGCTCGTCTGGTTCTGGCTCGTCTGGTTCTGGCTCGTCTGGTTCTGGCTCGTCTGGTTCTGGCTCGTCTGGTTCTGGTCCCTCTGGCCCTGGCTCTACATCAGGATCTAGCTCTCCCGGCTACTCTCAGCCTAGCAGCGGTAGTAGCATTGTTTCCGGGGTAGCCAAACCCACTGGTCGTCTCTCAACGATCATTTACCCCGCGAAACCGACCGCCAGCTCCACTCAGACTGGTATCAGCCCAGCCTTCACGGGCGCAGCCAGTGTTGCAACCCTTACTCCATTATATGGAGTAATAGCGCTTGTTGCTTCCCTTCTATTTTTGCTGTAAGAAGAATAAGCGCAAGTAAATGGGTGGGGGATCTGACAATGTCATATTTACGGCGGAGTTTACGAATACAAAATGATATGCATGCCGCTAATTTATTTGTTTTTGTTTTTCAGTTCTGAACCTCAAGGTTTTCACATCCATGTGATTTATTTACTTTCTTACAGTCATTTGACCTAACAGATGTACACTATTAATTCAAGATTTATTTCCTCATCGCTCTTTTTCAGCAGATATACTTGCAAATTAGGACGAAGAGGAAAAGTCTTTCCAATGCGTACATATTTTCAATGCTATTTCAAGGCTGCATAAAAAACTTTTTGCAATACTTATTTTTGTTTAGAAAAACATTATAAAATAATGGATTTTTATATATTGATAAAAAAACATTGGAACAGATGGATTCAATTGTAATAAAACTCAAACAAGCGAAATTGAAGTAAAAAACAACAAACACAGACTTCTTGACGACATGCTAACCAAGGACAAGGCTGTGCATTGAGCCTCCCCATCTAGAAACTACAAATCGATAAATATTTTAATTTTATTTTATTTTATTCTCTACGAGAACCAAGGCACATGTTTTTGAAGGCAACAGGCTCTCCAAGCGCCGCATGCGAGGCAGACTTGACAGAAATTTCCTAATTGGGCAAGCCCCGGCTGACTCGCACCGGTTAAGCGCCGCTTTGATGTGGCTGAGCGGCCAGCGCATTTCTTTCTTCCTTTCTTTCTTTCATGCGATGGAAATATTGATTATTTTTCTTTGGTCTTTAGGAACTGTTTCCAATGTTGGTTGTTTGCTTCTGGGAAGATTTGATTTGGAGGTGACTTGGAAAAAAAAAAAAAAAAAAAAACACATCCGAGGCGCAGCATAAACTTGTCAAACTGGTGGCTGTTGATACCTTATTAGGAGATTTCCTGCCAAGTCTCGTGTATTGACCGCAAATGGTGCCCTGAGTCCGATAAAATTATGGAGCTGGTGATAGAGTTTCTTTGGCATTTCTTTGTTCACTCACACCGATCAGCCTTGCCAGGAGGGGAAACGGAAAATGACACGAATATAAAATGTACTTGTTTCTTCGCTCTTCCTCTGCCACCAGTAAATTCTTCATCACATCATTGCACACACTGAGTCATAGGAATATTTGAAATCCCGGTGACGAAACTGTGATGAAGTCTTCGAGCACCACCGCGACCAAACCAAGCTCGGGTGAGTCACTCTACAACCGTTGATCGAACGGCAAGATTCTTATTCAAAACAGGTCTTTACCCCGGCGATCCCTTCGTGATGTCTGCGTCTCATAAATTTACAGAGCCCGGGCGGCCTCCTCCAGCATACACTGCACGCGACTCAAGGGCCACCAACAACCGCGAAAACTGGCCCTTGAACGACTCTCCAGCGGTAATACCAGTTCGCCGTATCTTCTCGCTACCCAGCCGTCCATCCCTATCCACCATGTACAATAACAGCTTAAGCGCTCTGATTACTGCATTCTTACATGCAATCGCGGCTGTTATTACGCTGGTTGTATCTATTCCTGCCATCGATTTCTATGCCGATCAACATCGCCAACTACAAGGAAACGGAAATCGGGGTTACGGGGCTGGAGGTTCAGTACTTGCGATGATTTGGGTATGCTCTGTCTTGTTTTATTCTCTTTCGCTTTCTTTATCTTTCTATTCTTTCTGTTTTTCCTTTTTTGGTGATAATAAACTTGCTAATTGTTACCAACACAAACAGGCACTGCTTTCTATCTCCCTGATAGTATACGCTCAACTTACCGACAAAGCCATAATTGTCAAATCCATCCTCGTGTGCTTGTATTCACTGAGCGGCGCACTTATCGGCTATTCGACGTATCTTGTGCGACACGACACGTACTGCGATCCTCGATACGTCTATAATCCATGCATGCCGGTCCATTACACCACAGGGTGGAGGTGTGGTATTGCGACAGTTTCCATGTGTGGGTTTATTGTGTGAGTATTCCTTCTTCCTTTTAATTTTACATTCAAAAAAAGCGTTAGTATTGATGGATGCAAATGATTAGATTGGTGGAGACCCTTGGCTTCATTCGTGTTTTTGTCAAGTTTGTCATTGGTAGGCTTCGCACGAGGTCCAACCGAGAAAACTCGGCTGTTTAATGGCGGCGGGTGATTGATTGTGTTGCTTTTGGGGTGGTTTGCAATGTGTATTATAGACTCTTCTTGGTGCGGGTATCTGCTTAGATTTTTGTAGATCAATTTGAGAAAAGTCCACAACTAGCATCTTTCCAATGTTGGTATGTCAGTGTGTAGTATGTATCATGTATAATATTCAGTTCATCGGGATACTCCAGCAAGAAGGCCAGACTAAGTTATATTCAATATCTAAACTATAAAAGACTGGAGATCTTTGCTAGGATTTCAGAGACGGTAGTTGTAATATCACATCCAATGTCGTACTCAATGGGGTTAACAGCCTGGGGGCCGGTTTGGTTGTTGTAACCCAGTCGCAAGAGAGTGGCACCTAGTGGGTTATATTGAGGAAGACCATATCTATATTCAATATTAATAATTGACTAAATTCTTAAAGGGGGAACAAATAATACTCACTTTGTGAGACCGCTTTCTGGGTCTGTTGCAAAAGCAACCCAAATACCCCGAAGGTAATCAGCAATTTGATTCTCTGCATCTGTACGTGGAACCAAGTTCTGAATATCCATATCAGTATCCAATATAAGAGGAATCTCGCTGCCATGCCACGCTCCAGAGTCCGGTATAGTTGTTAACTTCAGATTCGGAAAGTTGCCGAAATAACGATATCGCCACGTCGGGACCGACTTGCTCACAGAGGCTTCCGAGCGATACTTGGTGGGGCATGTGTAGATGATGAATTGCAGGTAATTCCATAAAGCCTCTGGGTAAGTGACGCCCTCGAGGTCAAGAACGGGCTTGAACAAACCAGCCTCGTTGTGGTTGTTTCCGATCAGCATCGGCCGCTGGATGAAATTGCCCGCTGCAGAGCGCGCGATATAGTCGGAAAAGACGACGGTTTCGTCGATTGTTGGGCCAAAGGAGCCCGTCACGCCTTCGATGCCGCTGCCCGTCGGGATTCCGTTCTGGATGGTTTGCCAGTCCTTGGAGCGCATGCAGGCCAGCACCGACTCTGGGTCGGAGCTGGCGTCTCCGCATCCTAGCGTGCTCGAGACGTTGTACCATGCCTTTGCGGACGTGCTGGCATCGTTCTGAGAGTCTGGGGCGTAGACTGTGCCTGACTCGGCGATGAACCCGGCGACAATGGGGTCGGCGGTCCATGCGTACGAGTAGTAGTCCACCGAGCTTCCTCCAGCGGACTGTCCAAAAATGGTGACGCGGCTGGGGTCTCCACCAAAGGCTTCTATATTGTCACGCACCCATTCTACTGCCAGGCGTTGGTCGAGAAGGCCAAGATTATTGCTTGCGTTGGGGGCTCCTGGGAATCCGAATATGTTTAGACGATAGCTAAGGTATTCAGTAAACCCACCCCAAAAGCAAAAGAATATTAAAAAAAATAGAGAGCTTACTTGATGGAAACCATAACAATATCTTCTTTCTCAACAATGTGTCTTCCGGTGTATCCCGTGTTATTTGTCGTGCCGGTATTAAACCCTCCCCCATAGATCCAGAATAAAACAGGCTTTTTGGCACTGCTACTAGGATTCTTTGTCCACACATTCAAAGTAAGACAGTCCTCGCTGTATTCCACTCCTGGTTGCCCCAGCAAGGATACTAGAATATCGTCTGCTTGTGCTGTAAAATGGTATTCTTCTGCAATCGTTTGGTTTGTCACCAGCGTAACCTGGGCCGGACAAGAGTATCCCTTTTCTACGGTTAGTTAATTTTGGACTTGATGGGAAACTGCAGGTAAACATACAAATTGTGTACCATCAATTGTATCCGACCCATTATAACTTTGTGGAGGAGCCCATCGTAATTCTCCTACCGGAGGCTGGGCCTGAAATTTATGAGTAAGAACTTCCACACAGTCAACATCGCATTGCACTCACATAAGGGATCCCCAGGTATTCAGCGACATCCGACGACCCAGTAGCCAGTTTTCCATTGACAAGGCCCGATTGTGTTTGGATTGAGGCAACGGCGATTACACAATCAATGGATGATGTCAACTGAAGAGATAGCGCCAGAGCGGTCGCTTTGCGGCCTATCATTGTGATAACAGTTTATAGTTATCGAAAGTCCACTCGACAAAATGTTTTACGTCTGGGAAGTCTTTTTTTAATTTATATCCAATAATGAAATTTAAAGCACGGATCACAGGCTTGGAAAATGTGGCAGCTAACGTCACCGCCTGTGCAAGTAAAATGCAGGCAGCTGCACTTGAGTTTACCCCCATGTTACTTTAGATGGATCGATCTGTGGGGGTCATGGGGGCTTAGTATCACAGGAAGATCTGCAATAGATACATCTTCTCTCTAGGACGCGCAACAGCTCTGACGTATTTTTCTGATTTATCCAACTGCCAAAATTGACATTTTTAGTATATTGAGACTATCGTAAAAAAACGCATGTTTTGAGATACACAAAAGCGAATACTCGCCTTGTAGAACTCGATCGAGAAAAACGTGGAAAGAGCGTTCATCCGAAGAAATCCGGGCCCAGACCGACTAATAGTTGATTCTCAATTAGTTGCCCCGCATGGGGCGTCAGAGCGATGAGCTGAATCACTGAACTAATAACATATGCAAGCCGATTTTAGTTACTTAGTATTGAGTTTGCTTTTTTTTTTTTTTTCACTCCTGCAACTAGTTTCGAACTAACTTCAAATGTTCAGATATCGGTGAAGCAGAGCTCCAAATCGAGCGCCAAGGCCTGATTTCGGTTAAGAGATATTTCCGTCTTTCCACTTGCTAATCTCCTTTTCTTGTATTATGATCTAATTACCTTTTCACCTGTGCAGGAGCTCTATTTCCCCAGATCGTCGCTGAAGATATCCTTTTTTTGTCTAAAAATCTCCACACAGTGTCAAGTCCGAAGAAAGATGGCGGTCGCTCGGCTGTTTAGCCAGATAAGATAAATTTCCTAATGCGGTAATGAGTTCGCTAGCTTGTTGTAGGTTGTTCCTATACGTAATTGACGCAGATTTACCTAGAATTGAATCCTTCGTGCAGCCATTCAGCTCATGGGTACTAAAATAATTAGTAATTTAGTAAATAATGGGTTCTTGTTAAAATCAACTTATGATGGGCATATCCGAAACCTGTCTTTTCAAACGCTGAACCCTGACACTGCTTGCTCTAATTTGGCATGCCCGTGCCATAAAACTGCTTAGTCTATAGTCCTGATTTGTTTGTATTTTCTTCAAATTCTATATCCGGCTCCCTTTCGCCCGGTGTCCGTGATTGTAACCTCTTAATAGGCTACTCGTTATAATAATGGTGCTGCCGATCAGAATTGTGCGTCAAAGTAATATCAAATCAGACTTTGCATATTGAATTTTTAAAAAACCTTCTTAAATCAATGACACAAATCTCGGTGAACGCCCGTCCGCATAATTACGACCTACTAAACCTATCTAGTCGGCGAATTCCCTAAATTCTCCTCTCTCTTCTCCAGCTTCTCCCTAAGCCAAGGAATCTCTTCCAAAGAATACCGATAACCCCGAAACAAGGCGTTTGACTCTCCGGGAAATATCGCTGCCGTCGTTTTATCAGGATACGGGGCAAAATGCGGATTGACGTATTCCCAACAAATGTAACCATCACGCGTCACTTCGAACAGACGACCAAACGCGCTTTCGCAGAGCAAAGTATTACCATTGCCAAGCCTCTGGGCACTTCCCATAAAGGGAGTGAAAAAGCTGATCATCTGCGAGCGGTCACGGTATTCCCATACAATTGCCTTGGTTGTACGATCGATTTCCAAAGCGCGCGTGTATGTGATGGACTCCCCATTCCGGAATGCTCCGTTGTCGAAAATGAGAATGTTGCCGTTCTCAAGCTCTGTAGCGTTGTGTTGTTGAGCTAATACCTCGGGACCAAGCTTCCATACAATGTTTCCTGTGGACTTCTCAATGATGACCACCGCAGAGACAGATCGCATGGACGCGAGGATGTGCTTTCCATCCCGCATCGGAAGCACCGAGTTGATGAGTGGATAGTGTTCGCGTGTATAGTGTGGCTGAAGAGGGAACTCTTCACGAGTGAGCTTTTCAGAGACTTTCCACTCCCAGACTACCTTGCCATTTTCGTCCGTCTCGATGATAGTATCTGCATATACAATGCCATCGATCTCGGTGCCAGGTACGCCCCCAATGACTTTTGTAGATTCGCTTGGAGACAAAGCTTCAAGACTTGTGTATAATAGACGGCCATCTCCAAAGTGATATTGGTCATGGTGACCCAGCGGATCTGTAAATTGTCGGACCACATTGCTATCGGCATCCAACTCGCTCATGATTCCTCCACCATACTTGTTGAAAAATGGAAAGGGAAATGGACCGCCATCTTTGGTTGTTTTATTGGGAGCTGGGCGAAGTGTATTCACTGCCAGGTTTCCATTTTGCAGGATCCTCGCGTGTCGGCCCACCCTCCCAGGCAATTTCCATGAGTGCACTTCGTTACCATCGATGTCTATCAAATGAGCTACATCGCTGGTCAAGGGGCAGAAGAGTGTGTAACCGCCAAACGATCGCTGCTTATCGACACCAGTCAAGCCAACACCTCTTCTTTTCAGCGTGTTCTGCTCCATGATGTTTCGAGTTATCTTGATATTTGCTGCAAACAGTTGGACAGAGTGATGAAGACTGAGATTTGATTTCTTCTTATGCAATTATTTTTTTTTTTCAGTAGATACTAGATCTTAAATACTTCTCTTAATAAAAATGGCCCATTTGCAATGATAAGAAGAAATATCAAAAAATATTTTGATGCCGACGGCTTCCCGTAGGATGCTAGGGCAAAGCCGACGGCATGCCGGCGGATAGCTCGCCTACTACCGGTAGTCGCCGACAGCCCTAATCAGCCGTTTCAAGCTCATAGGCGGATACAGTAAGCACGCCATTATCGGTTTGATGAGCGCTTTTACATGCTCAGAGATAGGTTATCCATGTTATCTCAGATACCATGCTGGATGGGGGACGGGATGGGTATAAATTGGCCATCCTCGTCGTAGGATAGGATCTGTGGGGGATCCAGAACGTGGAGCGAAGAAGGGGAACGGGAAACAACGCTTAAACTGAAGCTTCCGGGCTAAATGAATACCGAAATGAAAGCATTCAAAGTGGACCATGAGCAACCCGCCAGCATCGTTTCAGAGGAAGCCATCGATGTTCTCGGTTACGACCAGAGCGTCCAGCCTAGACCGGGCGAAACGAGAAAGGCATTGCTTAAGGTGGACCTACTCATCTTGCCGTTTATCGTTTTATGTTTCTGTTTTCTTCAATTTGACCGCACGAATATTGGCAATGCTTTGACGAATGGACTGAAAGAAGATCTCCACATAACTAATTCGCAGGTCAATGTGGCGCAGACGCTGTTCACCACAGGCTTCATCATTACTGAACTTCCATTCAATGTGGTCAGTAGGTGGATGGGCCCGGAGAGGTTTCTTCCAATGACTATGTTCGTATGGGGAATCGTTACTTGGTCGCAAATATTCATCAAGAGTTCGTCGGGACTATATGCAGCTCGGTTTTTTCTAGGAGCGCTTGAAGGTGGTTACATTCCAGGTTTCGCTCTTTACATTTCAAAGTACTATACGAACCAGGAACTTGCGCTCCGCTATTCGATATTCTGGGCTTCGAATAGCTTTGCGGGTATTCTTGGTGGGCCACTTGCAATCGGACTTCTTTCGTTGGACGGAAGGGGAGGGTTGCACGGATGGCAATGGTTATTTCTTATTGGTATGATTCCTCTGGAATTAACTTTAAGTTTTTGCCCATATCAGGGTAGTTAACTAACCTGTGTACAGAGGGTTGCTTGACATGTTTTCTTGGCGTGGTAGCCTATGCATATCTGCCAGATAATGCAGCAAGACCGAAATCGTTCTTCGGAAAATCATACAACATTTTCACCCCGCGAGAGGCAACGATACTAATCACGCGAGTCATTAATAACGACCCTACGAAGAGCCTTCGAAACGGGAGGCGAGTTCTACCAGCTCACATACTCGAAACGTTCATGGACTGGAGACTATACGGACATATAGTTGCTGCTCTTCTTTCTATGGTGATGATTGCGCCGATGAATACTTATGCGCCCTCCATCATCAAAGACCTCGGCTTCACGACCTTGCAAGCAAACGGGCTAAACTCGGTTGGTAGTGCATGCGCGTTACTCTTTGCAATATCATTGGCTTTTAGTAGCGATAAATTTCGTGAGCGAGGCTTTCATATCGCTGTTGGGTACCTGTGGGGAGTAGCTGGATTATTATGGCTCGCGCTTGCGCCTCAGAAAGTTGGGAAATGGGTCCTTTATGGTAATTTTTCCCATTTACACTCGATGAAACCAGATTCTGACCGTAATAGGTGGTGTTGTGTGGACACAAATGGGAATGGGATCTGCTCAAGCAATCAGCGCAGCGTGGTTGACAGCCAAAATGCAGGACCACAAACGCCCTGTGGCCCTGGCTGCGTATGTTATGTGTATTCAACTTGCCAATTTCCCTGGAAATCAGTTATTTACAACGCAAGGTAATGATAGTCCACCAAAAAAGATTTACTTTTGCCATTTTTCCTGAAACAAAATACTAAATATCCTCCTAGATGCTCCTCGATATACTCGGGGATTGATCATCGCTGCGGCCTGTGCCATTGCGGCAACAGGTGTCATTTTAGTCTGGAAATTATTGTATCGCCTTTTCGATAACGGTGATGGTGGTGTCGAGGTTGAATATGGAATAGCTGCATAATAATAAGAACATTGACGTGATCAAGGATGGTGATCTACATATGAAGCCCCCATAGAATGTATATGTATACCACGGGAATCCTCCAAAAGCTGTGAAATCTTCCAATATAGAAATAGATAATAAAAACTCCAAAATAACTTTGAAATTAACATATTCAATGGAACATTCTGTTTTATCCGGTTTTTACATAAACTCATTGCCCAATACAACCTTATCAGGAGGAGTCACGTGACCTATAATCACGACATTTTCTCGACACAGTTTCCCTTGACAACATTTGAACTGTCACAAATGCATGTTCAACGCCAAATAAAAACAATTCCTCACAATTTATGCCTCCGCTTAGGTCTAGTAGGGCATCGAAAGCGTGCGATCTCTGCCGTAAGTACAAGACTCGCTGCTATGCATCCGATAGCGCCAAGGGAAGCTGTCTTCGCTGCCAAACGTTATCGCAGCCTTGTTCTCTAAGATTGCAACCTGCCACGACGGACCATCTGCTGGACTCGCCAAATGAGAACCAACAAAACTATTCTTCGCCCGAAAATGACCGCAGGCGCCTTTCAGAGACCAATCAACAAGAAAATCAAGGGGAAGAAAGGTATGCCCGAACGGAATTTACCGAAATGGATATTCGAATGGTTAACCAAAAAAAAAACTAGACTCACGAGGCTCGAAAGAATTGTGGAAAACTTGGCAGACCGGCTCGACTCGAGAATCGATGCTCTTGCCAGTGCCTGGAGCAATGACTCGCCTCGGCTAAGAGTCACAGAACCGATGGCCTCTACAGACCGACACACGGCTCCTGTGTTTATGATCAGAGACGCCGCCACTGATGCTGGTGTGCAATCACCAGAAGTAATTGACCGTCTTATTCCCTCTTCTGATGTGATATCCACGGGACTGATATCATTGTCTACCGCTCATTCTCTACTTGGGTTGTAAGTTACATCCGTAGTGACGTGAGTTTTCTGTCACATTTATAACTTGACTTTAAAGGTTCCATATGCATTACGGGAGATGGGTTAGATTTCCGGATGGAATATCCACTGAAATGCTGCTTTCACGGATAAGGCATTCACCACTACTTATCTGCAGCGTTTTGTTAATCGCGGTCCGACATACCACCCAAAATCTTGCGGAAAGGCTCGCACCTCAATTATTTCATGAAGCAAAACGCCTCGTTACAGAGTCCCTTCTCGTTGCTCCTCAGCCTATAGAGTTCTTTCAAGCCGTTCTCATATTGAGTCTGTGGTCTACAACCATAGGCCAAGCGCCATTGAGCGTGGACAGTTGGCTTTTAACAGGCTATGCGCTTCAACATGCAGTAGTCAGCCCGGATTTTGCCGACATTTTTTTCTCTAGTTCCGCTCCTTCTAATATAGGAATCTCTCCTCTTGACAACTGGTGCTTATGGAATCATCTATGTTTGGCTCATTTACAGTAAGGCAGATGGCTAGGTACCGAAAATCTCTCTAACATGGCTTTACAGATCTTGCGTAGGCACTTGTAGGCATGCTATGCTCAACAAAAAACAAATAGACTGTTGCTCCCGGCTAGTTGAATCCGGTCGTGCAAACAACTATGAAGAGAGAATGGTCGCCGAAGTCAATCTGTATTGGATCATTTATGAGAAATGCTGCACCTCTCAAATTGACTTGTCCACGACCAAACTTGCGCTCCAGAGTTGGAGACAGCAGTGTGCTATATTATTTGGTAATCCATATATCCAAGGATCTAACAGCTTACAGCCAATACTAACAACTCGGCAGACCAGCCTCGATCCCAATTTCTTCAGATGGGCTTTCATTTTGCACATCTCCTTGCATATGGCCAGTCGTTGAAATCGGTTTCGGAGGCGAGACACCGATCGATAATAGAGACTGCCGTGCTCGAGATGGTTCAATGTTCAAGATCTATTATCAACATCGCTATAGAAACAACCGATGACCGTACGCGTCATTTAACAGACCAGATCTATAACATCGTTACCTTTTCTGCCCTCACTCTGTGCCGTCTGGTTCACACTTACGAATCCAAGCTTCGAGCAGCCAAATACGACATCGAGGCTCTCGACCAGCTGGTTGTCCGGATTATACAGTGGTTGAGGTCAATTGGACTGCCGTGCCATGCCGCGAATATGTTGGCTAGCATAGTAACTGCGCAGTTCGATAAGCTTAGGCCATACTCTCGTCCAACTCTCGTCGATACTACAGCATTGGCAAGCCATCCTGTCCTCGGTCATGAAACCCCGTCTCGTGACCCGGAACTCCAATATTCGGATTTTATCGGGTCAGAGTTGTTCACTACTGTTGTTGACAGTGCACTGTGGCCGCAATGGGGACCATTTAATTAGGGCTGTCACGTCGGTCTTGGCACTGCGGGACGAGCCGCTGCCAGACGACTCGGCGCGAGGCGCAGTCGCCAGTGTGGCTAGAGCTGCTGGTGGCTGGAGCGCGTCGGCGTGCAGAAAGGCGCACAAATGAAACAGAACAAGAAACCAATGCGGCACAGCCCCTGACCATCACTGCAGCCTGTGGTGCGTTGTCCCGGGTCCATTGGTGGGCGGCCAGCTCAGGCGGGGCGGTCGATAGCACTAGCGATGCAACGGCCGTCCATCATGATCCTGTAGGGAGGGGTCTTGAGCGATTTATTAGCTGCTCACAGCGGCATCGTCATTTTCCTTTCCACGCTCTTTTCTTTTTATTTCTGTCTATCTATTATTTGCTCTCTCCTCACGTACAACTATGGATTTCGTCAAAGAAGTCGTTCAAACGATCGGCCCTGGTGGCCAGAAAACTGAATACGTCGAAGAGCGCAGCGATTACTACGGCCCACCACCAGAAGGCCCTCCCCTGCCACGCCCCTGGGTTGCCCGGTGGGTAGAGCAAGAACGCCGCTGGATCTACGTGAATGAGATGACCGGTGAGCAGACTTGGGAGCGGCCCTACGGTGGTGAACCTGGATACGGCGGTCCCCCGGGCGGATACGGCGGCAGTGGTGGTTACAGCCAGGGTGGTTACCAGGGTGGATATAACCAGGGAGGCTATGGTGGACCTCCTCCTGGCGAGTACTATCGCGAAGAAGAGCGTTACCAAGAAGAACTGCCCAAGAAAGACCACAGTATGGCCTATGGCTTGGCCGGGGCCGCGGCTGGTGCCATTGGAGGCGCTCTTTTGATGAACGAAGGCGAGAAGATCCGTATGTCTGCTGTCTACTTCCCGTAAAAACCCCCCGACTGACAAATATCAATTAGATAATGAGTGGGAAGGCGAAAAGGAACACATCGAGGAACGCGTCGTAGACTTCCCAGAGAACGCTGCCGAATGGACCGGCGACAAGGTATAGATAACCGGGTGCACTGCAGAAGGGTCCGCATAAGTTAATCTTCTTCTTTCTGGCAGGTTGGCGAGGCTGAATATGAAGTCAACAAGGTCGAGAATGACGTGGAAAACTTCCCCGAAAACGCGGCAGAATGGGTTGGCGATAAGGTGGGAGGAGTTGAGCGGTTTGGAGACGAGATGGAAAATGCCTATGATGAAGGAAGATACGAGGGCCGAGAGGGCTACTGATGATCTGGTCAATTCTCAATGTAGACGACGCTGTCTGGAAATAGCTATATTTTGTATATATCAATAGATATGCCAAAGTAGAAATACCCTCGGCAAGAATGGATCGGCGAGTCCACTGCTTGCTTCCCCGCATCTGCTCCACGCTCCTTCCCCGAGGCTGCCGAAGCCGCGGCCCGCGCAGCCATGCTTCAACTTCAAGACATAAATTATCTTCACATATTTTCACGCGAAATTTGAATTTTAGCGCTTTGTCTATATAACCTCTAGCTGTTTCCACGTGCACCGAGAAGCTTCAATTCCAACTTGCGGTACCGGCATGTCCCAATAACCCGACACAACCTGTTCTCGCAAACCTCCCATCGATCAGTGTCAATGTGGTCGAATTCTCCTTTAAATGGCGTCAAGGTCGTCGAGCTAGCTGGTCTAGCACCAGGTGCGCCCATTTTTGGTACATTGGGAAATGTTTATAAATTAACACACCTATAGGACCCTTTGCCGGCCTCCTCCTCGCCGACTATGGCGCCTCTGTTCTTCGCATCGACCGGCTCCCTGGCCAAACCAACGCGCCCGCGGCCGACAAGCTGACTCGGCACAAGTCATCTATCTGCCTTGATTTAAAAGACTCTAGGTCGCGGGATCTTCTACTATCCATCCTCGCCAAAGCCGACGTGCTCATCGACCCTTTCCGACCAGGCGTGCTGGAGCGTCTGGGCCTGTCGCCCAAGGATGTTCTTCTGAAAGCGAACCCGCGACTGATAGTCGGCCGCATGACCGGTTTCCGGCGTGATGGGAAATACAAGGACATGGCTGGCCACGATATCAACTACATTGCCGTCTCCGGCGTTCTCTCGATGCTTGGTCGCAGCAACGAGCGTCCGTATCCACCGGGTAACCTGCTGGGAGATTTCGCCGGGGGTGGCGCAATATGCTTTTTGGGTATCTTGCTGGCATTAATTTCGCGCCAATCTACGGGCAAGGGCCAGGTGGTAGAGGCAAACATGGTGGACGGATCGGCGTATCTGGCGACGATGCCGCGACTGGGGATGAAAACACCTTCATGGAACGAACCGAGGGGCAACAACTTGCTCGATGGAGGATGTCCATTCTACGATACCTACGAGACCAAGGATGCTGGTAAATACTTTGCTGTCGGTGCGCTGGAACCGCAATTCTACGCTGCACTCTTGCGTGGCTTGGGCCTGAAGAAGGACGGGGTCCCAGCGCGTGACGACCGCGCCAATTGGCCAGCCCTGCGCGAAATCTTCACAAAACGGTTCAAAGAAAAGACGCGCGCTGAATGGGAGGCTATCTTTGATGGTACGGATGCCTGCGCCACACCTGTCTTGGAGCAAGCTGAATTAGAGGCAAGTGGCTATGAGCAGCGATTGGCTGTCGACTTGGTTGGCACGCCGGGCAAGCCATTTGCGGCGGACAATGCAGGCTGGTCTGGCGGGGGTCTGTACCCTGGGGACGGGGGTGAGGCGACGCTTAAAGAGTGGTTTGGATGGACCAAGGGCCGTGAATACGAGGATAGCAACGGCGTTTTGGTCAAGTCCAAGGGTAGTTCACGGCTTTGATTTGCATTTTTGATACGGATATTCTACGGATTTTGATGAATTTTGATGAAATTTTTTTCCCCTCTCGTGAGCCTGTTAGCTATGGAGTAAGTACAGTCAGTACAGTCAGATAGCTAGGATGTATAAAAGTACCCGATGACGCCAATAATCACCAATCCAAAAGTGGCCGGGCTGGTGATGTTCCATTGATTGACTGCAACGGTACTGTGGCGCAGCAATCCCCGGCCCAAAGTTTCAAACTCAGCTCAAACCTTGCGGTACATTTTTTGCCCAAAGAAATAAGACAACAACAAACAACGAAACGAATCATGCGCGAATCATGTGTTTCACCTCTTGTCGACTAACAATGTCGAGGGTGGAGAGTGTCGACGTCACAGCGTGTCATTTCCAGTATCGCTCCTAACAGATGTTGGTATTTCAATATTACCGTACGGTATCGTTACGTGTACGGTATTTGGTCATTCTCGTATCTTTCTACACGAGCATGTCCGTATGAATGATATATTAACTTTGTTTATTCTCTGCATTTATTTTAGTTTACTCGCTGTCTTTTTCCTCATTTACTAGTTTATATGCATTGCATTAATTAATCATGTACAGTGAAAAGAAAAAATGAAAAGAAAAGAAAAGAAAAACCTTCATGTGCCTGGGAACTGGTGGGGCTACGATTGGCCTCGTGCCTCACGTGGCTCTCTGCCGCTGATTGGCGCGCATTTTGATGCTGCGCATAGCATGGTACTACAAGAAGTCAATACTCTCTACAGAGTGACTTACGCCATGGATCTGCGGACTAAACATTGAAATATTTGAATCTGCAGTGCATGGCGCTATACAAAACTTACTCCATAGTAGCATAGTCCATACATGCTGAGATAAGCTGAGATAAGCTTATCCACGCCATGAGGCTCACCGCCCAGACGTTGCCGCCGCCCATTGGCGGCAATACTGCCAGTTGGCGGGGTGCCGCGGCCAAAAAGGCCTTGCAATGCAACAACAGTAAGAAAGATTATTATTTTCCATTATGAGCAAAGGCCTAGTTTTTCTCGATCTCGAATTTTGATAGTGCCTTTACTCTTTTTGGCCCTCTTCTAATTAATTAGCTATCCTCGCGGGGCCCGGGCGAGAGCCATTCCATGTCGTTTTCGCGCCCGTTCCTGGCGCATACTTAACTAGTAATCCCATCTCATGTTCCTTTCCCCTCACATTTTTTTTGCCTTTGCATTTTCGCATCCGTATACCCCCTCCCTTCCCCGTTCATAACCAACCATGGACGCGGCTGCGCAAGCACGATTTGATCTCATCAGCGACAATCTCGCCGAGTTTCTGAACCCCGAGATCATTGAGCAGATACTTATTCGCGGAGAGAACCCGAAGATTTACTGGGGAACCGGTGAGTCATTCAATTTTTCCCTGCCCCTCCTCTCTGCTTCAACGCTCGCGACAGCATTTGGAAAAAAAATAACTGCGACCATTATCTTTATTTTCTTTATATGTGTCCTTATTAATTAATTTAAAAAAACAGCAACCACCGGCCGACCGCATACTGGCTACTTTGTTCCCGCGCTGAAAATCGCTCAATTACTCGCTGCTGGATGCGATGTCACCATCCTGCTGGCTGATATCCACGGGTTCCTGGACAACCTGAAGGCCCCGATCGAACTGGTCGAAAACCGCGCCAAATACTATGACAAAATTATCACAGCCATTTTGAAATCGGTTGGCGTGTCCACGGAGAAGCTGCGATTTGTTCTCGGCAGCTCCTACCAGAAAAACCCGAATTATGTGATGGACGTGTACCGACTAGCTTCTGTCATCTCTGAACATGATGCCAAAAAGGCCGGTGCCGAGATTGTCAAGCAGTCCGATAATGCGCCGTTGAGTGGATTGTTGTACCCGGTGCTACAGGTTCTCGATGAGGAGCACCTGAATGTTGACTGCCAGCTTGGAGGTGTTGATCAGAGGAAACTCTTTGTCGCTGCCACTGAGTGGCTACCTAAGCTTGGATACAAAAAGGTATTCTTTCTTACATTACTCGAAGGGGGTTTGATTTTATGCTAACGGGGCTTGACAGCGCGCACATATCGTTAACCCCATGATCGCTGGTCTGTCTGGAGGCAAGATGAGCTCCAGTGTGCAAGGTATTATTTCTACGCGTGAGATTTTAAGTCGTCGTCGTCACTAACACTAAACAGACAGCAAAATCGACCTTTTGGATCCGCCCGAGGCCATCACCAAAAAGATCAAGAAAGCCGAAGCCGCCCCTCGTGTCGTCGAAGAAAACGGAGTCATCGCATTGGTCGAATATGTTCTGCTGCCCGCAGCTGCTCTCAAGGGCAAGAAAGAATTCATCGTCGAGCGGAGAGAAGGCGAACCCTTGGTCTACACCGACATCAAACAAGTCAAGGAAGACTACGTGAACGACATCGTACGTATTGGCCCGGGTCACGTCAATCTTTCCGGAAATGTACACTGACGTTTATTTGTTTTTAGTTAACCCCGCAAGCCCTCAAGCCTGCCGTCTCAGCTGGCCTTGTCAGTCTGATGGCCCCTATCCAGGAAGCCTACCAAGCCTCTGCCGAGTGGCAAGAAATCTGCGAACTTGCGTACCCGCCACCAGTAGTGCAGAAGAAGGTCAAAAAGGTCAAGGACAAGGGCTCTCGCTTCCCTGGAAACCTCCCGGTTCGAGAACAAGCATCAAAGGATATTGAGCCTTCGGATAAGTGATTTCCGCAGGATTCTGAGTTGATCATTTCGGAGCGGTGTGATAAGGACATTATAGCAGTGGCAAGAGGAAAAGCTTTTTTTTTACAAAGAACCACATAGAAAATACATATGATTGTCTATTATTCAACCAGAACCTTGCTTCGATGATATCTTAGAGAAAAATGATAGTATGTACACTTGCTGTAATAATACCCGCCACGAGGCAAGATTACGGTACGGTACGGTCATGGCAGGCACGAGGTAGCATTGAATGGATGTGACGGCAAATCTCCTCCTGCCTCCAGCACTACCGCCGTGACTATTCTTGTCATGACTCTTACTATTCCTTATCCCTATCCTTATTACCAGCTATTAATCGTTCTTTTTGCTCCTTTCACCCCTTGTCGCAATTTTGTCTTCTGAATAGTTAATCCTCCTGCAGCAGCAACTGCAGCAGCAGCATCACGAACCGCCGCAGCCCTTATCGTGATCGTTCCTGGCCATCGCCATACTTAGCCTTGGACCCCCTCTTCGCATCCCCTACGGTCGCCCTACAGCCATCATATACAGGCGATCCGGGCCATCCGTCCTTCACTCCTGCTGTTAACAACCAACTCGACTTGTCACCACTCGCACAGAAAAGGGTTTGTCGCACTGGCAAGCCTGGTATCGCCCCACCGGCCAACCAAGTTTCCGGCCCGGCCGCAAAGAGCAAGCCAAGCTGTTAGTTCGCCCCGTCAATAGAAGAACAAGTCATCTCGCTGCGCAAACTTCGAACAGCAACAAAATCGCCGTGCTGTTCTTGTCCTGAATTTAATCATCGACACAGGACAGCAGGCGAGACACATCAAAAAATGGCCGCGCGAGTGCAGAGGCAGAGCAACCCGGACTACCGCATGTACCAGGCGGCACCAGCGGCGCGGAAGCCTGTGGCCAGTCATGCCGGACTACAGTTTCAGCCGGCAGACGCACAGCAACATCAAGCCGCCCCTAGTCATAAGAACCTCGACTATCACCACCGAAACCGCACCACGTCGTCGTCTGCGCTCCCCTACGCCGGGCCTCAAAAGTCCAATTCCAACAGCAATCTTAAGCATTACCACCCGAGCCACCACCACCACAATCACCACTTCGCTCACCGCCCGGCCCAGCATACGCAAGCGCTGCCACCCTCGTCCGCCGGAGCGCCAGTCCCCGCGCGCACTCTTTCCAATGCCACATCCTCGTCCAATTCCACCGGAAATAACCATCTGACACAAACAATGTCGAGCGCTTCTTCCGACATCCAACGCAGCTCGTCCGGGCGCTCCGCCCCCGTCCAGCTCAGCTATGTCGCTCTCATGAGGCGCCAGAAGGGCACCGTCTGGTGCGACCGGGCACAACCTGAAGATCCTCGTCTGCAGGCCCAGAAGCGAGCCGCCAAACAGCGAGCTTACATGGAACTTCACGGTAGCTCGCGCTCTGGGCCTCTAGCGAGCGGCAAGATTCGACACCACAGCGGCAAAGCTGGTCCTACTTCTTTCTCTCCTTCGACCTTGGTCGGCGCTACCGTTCCCGTGCGGTTGAGCGCAAACGAGGTCGGCGACGATTATGAGGACGACCATTCCAGCGAAGGCGGTTTGTACCATCGCCGCACGTCCGGAAGTGCAAGGAGCTCTCTGGGAAGCATGCAGCGCTATCCCAGTGGCTATCAGCGACAGCCAGGCAAGACGCCGCCGAATGAGCAGGCCAACATTCCAGAAGTCGTCGAAACTGCCCCGGCTGAGGGTAATCACAGTTACAACAGCAGTCGGAACTCATCAATACAAAAGGACGTTGATCTAGAGGCCCACGACGAGCACAACGAAAACGACTTTGGGGAGGTCGGTGAAATGGGCGCCCCCGTCGCGGCCCAAACAGCGATGCAAAAAGCGAACAAGGCCGACGATCTACGGCGTCGAGGCAGTGTTGACGAGCGAACGACGAGCTTGACCGGTGGGAGATTATTTGTCGCTAATCCCGACCAAGACGATTAAGCAATGTTGTTTGCATTTGGGTATTCGATGCCGCTCCTCTTGAAAATACTGGTTTTTCTCTCTTTCTCTCAATTTCAGTTTTCGCTTTCAACATTTATCGCCGGATTATAATCACGGCTTGACATATCATTGCATGGGTGACCCTTAATATAATATTGAAGAGTTCCGAAGGGCTATTTTGACTTGCCCTTGAGGTCTTTCAAAAAAGCATGGTCTCTTATTCTCCCTTGTAATTATGGAATTTTTCTATCTAGGCGGTTTTGTTGGTCGAATGTTGGTGCTGGGCATGTCTATCCTGTTCAAATAACTTTGTTTCTTCATCATCTTTTTTTTCTTCCAGGGAATACCCTGTTTAGCCTACAAAGTAAATATTTTATCCTATCTCATACTAATCTAGAATATACCAGTTTCTACTAATTACTATTCTTAGTAGTGTGACAATGAATTTGGTTCTTACAATTGAGCGGTGGTCACGTGGTTTGTCCGCCTCGGCGCGTGTGCAACGCCAGAACGCGAATCCGTCTTTCAATTAACGCGTTGCCAGGAGATTCTCCGACCGACAACACCCCAACACCGCCTTCCGCACAACCAACGGTTTCATGATCAACACAAACTGAAACCACCTTACACATTCTCTGGTTTTGTGCTTTTGATCAATTCATCAGTCAAGTTCATGAATACTTTGACTTGCATCGCTGAGTACACGTCGTGATAGCTGCCTTTGTGACGACCTGTCCATGACATAAACCCCAACCCTCGAGAACAGCCTTTGTATGGCCGGCAGACTCTTAGTGATTACTTGAAACCAATCGAATCGGCCACAATGGATGTCTCAGTCGAAGCGAGTCCTGCAGTAACCCCCTCCGTGGGCGGCGGCCAATGCTTCCCACCACCACCCTCTCCCACGCCGTCCAGGAAACGAGCCTTCAGCGAAGTTGAGGAGCCGAACGCACAAAAGCAGGAATCCCACAAATACCCTAAACACGACGGCCCTGATGGGCAGGAGAACCGGAATCCATTGCAGCATCCTGACCCGATGGTCGTCGACAAGCCCACCACAACAAGCACGGCACTAACGACGCTGAATCCTGTTGGAGATATATCGGCTACTTCCACCACACCACTACCAAATCCCCCTTCTACACCCAAGCAATCTTCCAGCTCTACTGCTCCCTCAGTGGCAGCCAAAAAGCAGAAGCTTTCACCAAATACCAAAGAGGCCAAAAGGCTAGAAAAGGAAGAGAAAGATCGACTCAGGCTAGAAGAAAAAGCCAAAAAAGAGGAAGAGAAAAGAATCAAAGAAGAGGAGAGAAAAAAGAAAGAGACAGAAAGGGAAGAAGAAAAGAAGAAACGCGAGGCAGAGCGTGAAGAGGAACGGAAACGCAGAGAGGAAAAGAAAAAGGCAAAAGAAGAAGAAAAACATGCCAAAGACGAAGAGAAGCGGAAAAAGGAGGAAGAGAAAGTGAAGAAAGAACGGGTCAGTATCAGACGGTGCACGAAATGAAATAACCTGCTAACTCTGTTGACAGTCACAAATGAGATTAAGCTCTTTCTTTGCCAAACCAGCCACCGACGCCAGCAAACCACCTAGTGTGAGTGATTCCTCACCTCGCAAGGACTCAACTCGAGACGTGGACAGCTCGATTACCGCGACAACAGGTGTAGAAGAAACCCGGTCCGATTATCACAATGAGTTCCCAGGTTTCTTTATTCAGAGCCATACTCAGCTTGCACCACAACACCGATTTCAGCGCGACGAGAAGGCGACAGAGCATATTCGCGAGAAGCTCGATGGTTTCTTGAAAGAGACGAATGCACATCCGCTATATCGCCCGTCGGAGCTGTTTCATATGATACCTTACCGTCGCCAAAATGGCAGAAATGTTAAGCCCGTCAGCAAACTCATGAAGGAGTTGCAGAATGAAGCCAATGAACCAACTGGATCCAAACCCGCCCCACAAGATCTCTTGAGAAAGATCACGATGAAGAGTCTCAAGTTCGCCGAGGACGTTCGCCCAGCATACTATGGAACCTTCACAAGATCCCTGTCCAGTGAGCAAGCCGGGAAACTTTGTCGCCGCCCTTACTCTCGAGGCCTCCCTGATATTAATTACGACTATGATTCGGAAGCAGAGTGGGAAGAGCCAGAAGAAGGTGAAGACTTGGACTCCGAGGGCGAAGAGGAAATGAGTGAAGATGGCGATGACGATATGGATGGATTCCTCGACGACGAGGATGAGCAAATAGACGGTAGAAGGCGCCTAGTCGTTGGTGATCTAGAGCCTGTCTGCACGGGTATCAAATGGCAAGGCGAAGGCGACAAAGATCCTATTCTAGAAGCATATCGCATAGAGACGATATCTGGTATGTGTCTGCCTGCGGAGATATTTCCAGTTAGTGAGATGACACTGACTTTTGACCCTAGATATTGTTCAGTTCCCTATTGACCCATTTTCTACTGCTTATTGGCCGAAACCGAAAGCCGTGGAGCAAACTGCTTCGAAAGGGCTCGCATCGACCTCTATCAGGGGTACTCTTCATGCCTTTTCTACAAACCCTATTACTCAAGGTCAAACGCCACCAGCACCAACAGCTCGGCCTGCAATGGGTATCGAATCGGCTGGTCCTTCGAAGAAGGGAAAACCATTCCCGCCGGATCAGCTTGCGGCCTTTAAGGAAGCTGTCGAAGGAAGCGACCTAACCAAGGCCGGGCTGATAGAAGTCCTTAAGAAGCGGTACATCCCATCCGTACTGTTTTTAAGTGTTACCATTTACTAATTTTCGGTTCCTACATAGCTTTCCAAAGATCTCTAAGGACACTCTCAAGGACACCCTAAACATGGTGGCTGTCCGCGTTGGACAAAAGGAAGCAGACAAAAAATGGGTGTGCAATTGATTTAACCATGCGTTTTGGTCTATCTTTTACGACGCGAGAATACGTTTCCATGTGTCAACTCTTTTACACAAAACTCATATATTCTATATAAAGAATATCACGACATTGACCATTGACGATGCTCCAGGGATCGGCCTGCCTCCCCACTGTAGGCAGCGATTTGTGGCTGTTGGTCGAACTATATCGTCGTTCCCCTGACGATTCCCCAGCCACCATTATACGATTGGCCGAACAACACTGGCGCTATGGATTGGGTTTATTGCACTTCGGCGGCTATTCATTGCTGGACAAGATCACTTTCGCTATCTGCTAGGATTCGAGTGGGCCACAGTAGGCAAGGATGGTTTTTTTTTTTGACAGCAGATTGCTGGCCCATGCCCTCCAGTCTTCACCCTTTCTAGTACTGGAGGAAGGTGATCATCATATGCCACCGCCACAGTCAGCGCATCGTTGTCTGTCTTGCTGAACTGGAGTCGGCGGCGGTTTTGGATTATATTGGCCCTTTAGCAACCAAGAGGAGCGCGCGCGTCAAGCCGAGATTGCGCGTCCTGCAAGTGGCATGTTTTGTGGATAGTGGCCATGGTCGGCATTCCATAGCACGCTGTAATGAAACCACTCAATCGTGCATCTGCCATCGTGGCATTTCATCCATCTTGCTTCGTACGGAGTGCTTACCAACGCGTGGAATTAGAGGTTTACTCATATGCCCCTTTGCGGGCTAGCGCAGCCCCATTGCATCCAATGGAAGCGCACCAGGGGCGGCGGGGGCCCGGCGCGGCCCACTAGGCCCGGATAGGAAAGGCGCGGCCAGCGCATCTGCAGTGCCAACGCATCCAGTGCGGCCACCATTGGGCCGCTGCAACAGGCGAACGACGTGGCAGCCGATCAGTCAAGTCATACAGTCGGTACAGAGTATAGTTTAGTTCTCCTGCTGTTGTATCCTGCGTGGCAAGCGGCAACCGCCGGTTTCACCAGTGTGCTTGATGGAGATGACTGAACCGTCAGGAATCCAGATCTAGCATCCAGAATCCACCCGCGCCAGCATACAGGTCTCCATCCAGTACAGTTTTTGCAGTGATTCCTTCTGCTGTGCGAGGCCGACAGGTCATTCCATGCTGCACTTGCCCAGCTGAAGCGATGAATCCCTTACGTTTCCGAGACGATAGACTCAGCTGGGAATGAGCCAGCGTGACTATTTCATCCGCTTTTTGTTTGCCTCTTGAAACCCTAAACAGATATCCTTTTTGAGACCAACTTGTATGAAGTACACGAGCATGTAATTATTATCCTATATAGTCATGCTCAGTCCAAGGACGGGCCATGATAGCAAAAGACTACTACTCGCAGCCACTACTCCTAGTACTATTGGGATCCCTCCCTTATATGATTGCCACCAGCTCGAGCCATCTCATACCTTAAATCTCATCAGCCGGCCCCCCGCCATCCCGGGCCGCATGCCAAGTTGCGCTGCCGGGCCCCGTGACCTCCTGCTCCTTCCACGCCAGCATCAAGTTGTTGTGGCTGCCCCCAGCGAGAGTTTCCTGTCTATACTATTCCTCTCTTTTGCGATCACTTGCTTTGTGTGCATCGTTCAGAGTCCACCACCATCTCGTACACCACAGACCCGGCCGGAGATTTTCGAAACGTCGACGCTATACAACGATTCGCAGCGCCCTGCTCTGGAAGCATCCTGTCCTATCCACTTACAGAACAGACGTGCAACCTCCATTCGTCGTCTCAACGTCCACCCTGCAGCAGGCTGGTTCGAGACAAATCAATCGTCGCGCTACAGCACGTCGACAACGGCACAGCAGCGCGATCGCGGGTTTTTTTTCGACATCGTCAAAGTCAAACAGACCTATTTATTTACTATTACATACTAGGTCGCAAGCATAATCGCTTCCCCACCGCGGCTGCTGCAAGTGTCCTCACTGGCGCGCCCGTGATTTCACTATTTCCCCATCGGGTTGTCTGCAGCTGCCTTGATTCTGCACGCTGCAGTCGCGCTTGAGTATCGTCAAGCTAGCCCGCGCCTCTGGTTCGCTACCACGCTGCACTTCGCTTTTTGTCCCCATCCCAATCAGTCATCGTCGCTCCTTGCTGCAACTGCTCTCACCAACCAACTAACTGTCTGTTACGCGCTCTCGCTCTGCAAGTCACAGTCATTCAATCCACCCCTCTTCTCCCTCACTCCCTCCTTCGCCCCTCCCAGCTCACCACTCCCGCTCTCGTGAATCTGCGCTGCGCTGCGCTTCGCTGCGGATCTCATTATTGGGACGTCTGCGCTTGTCTAACTTTCTCCCGTCGGCTTCCTCCTCTCTTGACCGGTCTTTTCTGTCTTTCACTCCTTCTCGCTGCACTCTGCCAGTTGGACAATCCTCGGTCTGCAAATCATCGTGCTTAGTCGCAAAGACTAGCTAGCAGCCTTTCACTACTATACTTTTCATGCACTCGCTTTAAAGCTGCGTTGGCGCGCCAGACCCAGAACTACTTAGCTGCGACTTAACCACGCCTACTAAAGCCACTAACAACTAACCACCGCCTTTCTCTCTTCCTCTCCCCACGTCTCTCGACTTTGGCCGCCCTGCCACCTCCCGGCATCGCTGCCACCTATTTTTCGACCGGATTGAATGGTGTCGCGTTATTTCTCTCGAGATCAAAAAAAAAAAAAAAATAGAGAGAATAAGAAGAATATTTCCAAAAATATTTTTACGCTTGGTTCGCGACAACAAAAGTATGCGCTAGAACATCTGTTTCCAACCGCCACGGGCATCGCGCATTCTCGAGGACCGTCTCGGGATAGGTGCCAGAGGTCGCCCATGGCAAGATGATCGATGCCCAACATGCTTGTTCTCCACCACTCGGTCTGGAATTCACGATCCGTATGTCGATACTTTCTTAGAGCCTCTTGTTTTGTTCTTTTTGTTTTTCCCTTTCTTTCTGTTCCTCCCTGCGCATTCGTGCAAGCGCGATCCATTTCCCTTGACTTGTGATCGTTTGCACGACATAACTTCAGTGTTTTTTTTTTCTTAACTATACACTTTGGGAATTTGCTAATACAGATACAATGTCCAACAGCGTTGCCGCCTTCTCCAGCCGTCATTCCAACAACATGCGCCTCATCATCTAATGAAAACCAGGCAGCATGCTCCCTCTCGGACCCGGTGTTACCACCAACGCCTGCCATGCGCGCCCCTTGTGACCATGGAGTAAAGCCCCAACAATCTCCGAGTGCAGGTGAGTCCAGATATGACAATCGCGATGTGGGACCATCAGACCTTTGTGCCACTTCAAGTGTGCGAGGCTCCTTTAGCACTTTGGAAATCGAGCCTCCCGCGACTCTGGACTCCACAACATCTTTTGAGGAGTTTGCTTCCCAATACCGGCGCCGTCAGCAGGCTGAGGCCCAAAAACGCAATTTGGAACACCGTTTACTTGCCACCAAGGCCTCAATATGTCTATCATCCAGGCTCCTAAGGACAAGTGCCACCATCCAGAAGGGACTAGTCGAAGCCTTCCGGCATGGAGACAAACCAGGTTTTATTTCAGTATACAATGCAATTTATGACATTCACGAAGCTTGTGAGGCTTCCTCTCGCCGCACCCTACTCCCACAAGGCCCCTCGGAGGATCCCACTTCTTCTTTGCACCCGCAAAGAAACCGTACTCCGGGTTTTATGCACCAGCTCAGTCTCCAGTGTAGGAAGGACTTTTTAGAGATCCTGAATCTAGTCCGGACAGATTCGCAGTTCCTGGTTGACCGCATCACTAGTCTGTCGCCTGCCCAGCTCTCAGCCTTGACTTCTACTGTTGTCTGTTCAGGCCATGACGACTTGTTTTTGTCTTTTTCTTCTCGTTCCCGGAGTTCCCCTTCTTTCGTCAAGCGTACTGGCCCCAATTTCGCTTCCTTCAAGGATCATGTATTGGCTTTTGAGCGTTCTGACCCTCTAGCTGCGCTTCTTTTCAATGTTTTTGCCGTGCCTTTGGACTGGGACGTTGGAGAATCGGAACTTCGTCGAGATGTCTGGTCTTCGACCTGCGCTAAACTTCTCTGTACCGGAGACTCAAAATATAACTCCTTTGTCGGCCACATCTTTTCATACTGGACTCTTTGCAGTGATTGGCAAGCCCTGCCCAAAATTGAACTATACCTCATGGATGTTCTCCAAAAGGGCGCATTTCTCCTGGAAAACATCGAAGGCCCTGTAGCAAACCCATATGGAGTTGAGCCACCGGACCCTTTGAGAACCGATGCTGCCGAGGAGTTCTTTGAGACTGCTGTTCAGACCCTGTTTGAAGTTCTGGATGACTCCGATGCTGGCCTTCCTTTTGCAGCCCTGGAATTTGGCGATGCCATTTTAGCCAAATTGACCGATATTGAGAGCAAGGACCACTTTTTGGAGTATCTCTTCGTTCAATGGTATTTCGCCAAGTATTTGTATGGCGCTTTGACTTTCCCAGAGGTACTATTCCTGATTATCCTTTTGAGTCCATCAATTCGTTATGTCACTAACGGTATAACAGAGCCATGGACTGCTCCTTGACTTTCACCTTAGCAAGGAAGCTAGAGAAAAACTTTTAGCACAAATCGCCCTTCGAGCCCAATCTCAGATCTACCGTGTTCTCCATTCTGTGTAAGTGGAACCCAGCTTCCGAATCTGCAGTCCGATGCTAACCAATTATTAGCCCACAATTTTCTACTGTCCATCCCAAGGTGAGGCACCATGTTGAAAGCATACTCAAAACATTTGTGTTGGCCTCCCATCCAGTCCCGGAAACGGAGTCTTACTCTTCTGGTGCTTCATCTCATCTGGATAGCGATATCATTGGGTCCTCACGCTTTCTAATGCTATCTGCCATGGATGTTGTTACCCTGTTGAATGCCGTGTTTCCAAAGTCTACTCCAAGCCACTCCAGCTCTCTTCCGTTCAACTCTCCCTACACGGCTTTGAATATTTCTCAAAATGGTGGCCCAAAAAGAGGAACTCTCCCTGCTCACTGGTCTGGAAGAATTGATACGGTCCTTGAACAATCAATGCAGAGCCCCATTACACAGCAATCGCCCCAGGTATCATCTTCCTACGGCCGCAGTGCTGATCTAATTCGATTTGAATTATCGGACCTAGGAGAGACTGATGACCGTCTTATCTTGGATCATCCTTCCATGGATGAATGGACCGTACTGACGGTTTCAGAAGACAGCAAGTCGTTGAGTTGGGATCCTTCAAATACGAATGACTCCAGCATGTTTGATGGCGTATCTAATGACGATCACCGGTCTGTTACTATTCATCCGGAAGAAAACCACGAGGCACTCCAAATTGCCATTGTAAGGCTGGTCAATGAATCCGAAAAGATGAAGCAGTCAGTCCGGGGCCGTGCCTTGGGTCTTCATCAAGGCCGCAGTCTTTCACTAAAAAGCAGGTTTGATAATGCGCGCTCCGCGTGCGAAAATCGATCTGACTTCCTCGGTGCCCACTACTGGTGGACCGCATCGTATCACCTAAGCCAGAGTCTCTCGAAATTGTCCAAGACACCTTCTAATGATTCCTGGGTCCTTTCCCCTATGCTGCGGTCGTCCAGTGACTCTTTCATCAAATGGACCACTGTAATTGATGAGTGTGAAGAGAGTTTATTGACCTTGACTCCCATTGTCTCTCAGCTGAAAGACTTTGCCAAGGAAAACCTGACGCGTATGACGAAACTCAGGAACAAGATGTGGTACATGACCGACGTCAAAAACTCGATGCGATACGAGGATGCCAAACATGTGGCCTTGGCCTTGAAGACCATGGTATACCCCAGCTTACACCGAGAACCGCCAAGCGATTTCCGTTCTCGACACGGATCTCGCTATCTTCCCGGAGCGTTTTTGCAAAAGCCTGAAATGCACGTTATGAACGTGATGAAGGCTTCTAGTAGCCAGGGTGGCCCTAACAAGTTGAGTGACGAGCAGGTTGAGCTTACTCGCAAATGGATTAGTCACCATGGAATCGACAATTTCTGCCGTGGAGAAGAGCGTATCCATCGGTTCTGCTACGAGGTCAAGTCAAGCATCAATAAGCTCGTTGGCGATACCATGGCAGAAACACCAGTCTTGTGGGCAAGCGAGCTATTTCAAAAAGAACGCGCAAAGTTCGAGGGTCCCAATAGCCGAAGCTTCCCTGGTATTGCTACCACACCCAGCGCCCGTCCTTCCAGTAATGGAAGTGATGGTGCATTGTTCAACACGTCGTTTCCTAGTTTCGGCTCTCGCACCACCGAGTCATTCCGATCTCAAGATAGCTCACCATTTATTCAAAAATTCTCCTACCAAACTCTATCCTCTGAAAAATGGAAGAGTCCAAAGAATCTTGAAGTTGACACCATTTCGTCATTGGGAGGGTCCTCCACCAAGGCTGCGTCAACTTCAACAAGTGACTCGTACAGCACTTTCTGGTCACCAATGCAAACGCAGGCTCAGTCAGCTGCGAGCGCGTCCAGTTTTCAATCTCGACCACCGTCGATGTTCAGTGAAGCGCCCACACCACGTCGCCCGGAACATGTTGTTCATGGCAAGACCGCTTTCCTAGACGAACTTCGACAGATGTTGACAAGTCTCCTCTTAAGTGACTTGGGTTCTCCAGTTTGGAGCTGTGGCAGCGAGACAGACGCTTGGTTTATGAACTTTTTAAACCAGAAGCGAGTCCAAGTACAAATGAACAAAGAGGCCAGGCTTCAAAAATTCATCGCCGAGTCGAAAAATAAGATCCACCAACGTACCGGCAGGCCGGTATTTGGTGGGAATCAGTTGCGGCATCGAAGAAGCCAGTCAGCCGACCCAATTCTGGTCAACGATCAGATTTCGCCTGATTCGACCCAATCAAATGCGCAGTCGCCGACTGCAGAATCGCCAGGTTCTACTTTTGCCTACAAGGCGGCATTTTCTCAGTTACTTGATGTCTTCTCTCGCAATGCAAATCCATATGTGAAACTAGAGTCGTTACGCGACCTCCGAGCATTGGTCGTTGCATCTTTGAACTCGAGTAATGAAATGCCACCAATGCCCAGCAGAACGTCATCAGGCCGCGATCTGAAAACCACTGAGAGACTCCAACTCAACAGGCATAGCTTTGCGGCCGATCTCACCCAGGAGGAGGTTTTGCGAACCCCGACATCGCCAGTACCAGATTCTGTTGAGCTTGAATCCCACACTCCATACGATCTCCTCAGCACATCGGAAAGCCAGATTATCAAAACGATGAAAACCCTACTACGTGAGCTACAGCCAAAGACACTGTTCCGCGATTTGCAATTTGTATCGGCTTTTGTTCCTAGCGAGACATTGAACAAGACTGATAGCGGAACGGCATTCCTGCAGTTTGGTCTGGCCGCATTATCTCTCAAAGACGATGTTTGTGCCAGTATGGTGGAACTGGCCGACAGGATTGTGTCTCAAGAACTCAACCGCCGCCATTCTCAATCGTTTGACATTAGCCCGCGGCCGCAAGATCCAATCGAAGATGCGGCAAGAATGTGGATTATCACAGCCAAGGAGGGCAACGCAGTAGCACAGCGTGAACTTGGTATCTTGTATCTCACACACCCCGAAATTCTACCCCGGGTAACTTACCCTCTTACTTTACCGCGAGACACCTTCAAGGCCGAGATGATGTATCGGCGGGATAGGGACTCGAAATCGGACCCGCAAAGCATGTGCTTGGCTCTGCACTGGATGCAGCTGTCGGCCAGCGGAGGGGACGAATTGGCTAGGAATCGTCTTCGTGAACGCGAAGAGTTCGAGTCACTTGTTTGATGGCATTCCTTATTGCTTCTTTTCTGTTCTGATTTACTGCTTTTATTTTCTGTTGCTTTTTTGGTTCTAACTATACCCTATATTTATCATTTGGTCAGCTTTTCTGGAACATGAAACTTCTTTGTATGTGGAACATGGTGTAGCAAGGCGCTTCACTGGTGACAGCACATGATTTTTCTTCTTTTACTTTGCATCATTCGGGGTGCACTTTGAATTGGTCTTTCGCTTACTTCTTATGGTTTGGTTGGATTTCCTTCCTCTGTAATTTCTCGGAGTTTGGAGACTACTGTTCAAGAGGTGCATTCCAGGAGGCAGTCTGTTACTTTCGTTTGATTTATATTACTTTTTACTTAGTCCATTTATTACTTGGTTCTTGTCTCGACTACGCGGGTTTTGCGACAGATTTATACATTGATACTATATACACTACAGCTGCTGGTTTTGCTTGGTTGCTTCGAGACTGTGTGATGGCTGACTCTTGATTGCTTTTTGGGACTGAGACTGAAATTTTCCTCCTGGCCAAAAAGTACGACGGGGGTGTTTTTTTGTTTCTTTCTGGGTATCTGTCTGTCTATTTAACGCGTCTGTATTTATGTGGGTTGGTTAGAGCGAGACCTGTTTTGAATGATGCCGCATGGTGTTATGTTGACATTTCCTCTATTCTCTAGCTGGAGTTATTATCAATCTAGCAAAATTACTCGTAATCAGCAGTCTTAACGCATCAACGAATGTGCGGATAACACAGCAGCGACGAAAGCATGTGGCAGTGCCCAAAGCGGCAAGGGCGCAAAGGGCCGTTGCGTCATAGCAGCACATGCCACAAAACACCAGAAGAAACACCGTCTCAGCCCATCTTCTGCCCTGCCCGGCCCAACCCACCGCCTACCGCGACAAGTATCCCAGCCTATGCGCGATTTTTGCTCGTCTCTCAGGAACCCGTCACGACGCAGCTGAGCCCTTGTAAGTCATCGTCCCTTTCTCATCCTTTACTTGGAACCCCGACCCGCTCGTTGCTACGCGCTGCATCCCACTTTAAACTACACTTGCCGGCCACCTGGGCAACCGTTGCTGAAATGCGAGTATTTGGCCCGGCAACTGATGCGGGCTTCAATGCTCATCTTGTTCGCCAACTTCAAACTAACACTTATCCAAGGGCATTTCAGCCTTCAGGCTTGAGAAGAATTCACGCTTCGATCGATTTCTACCCCGCAGCAACTCGTTTACTTTGCTTCTTATCTGCCCAACATGACGGCCTCGCAGGGTGTCGCGCCACTCAATTCACACAGCTCGGAAGATGTGCCTAAGCGGCCGAAAGGTTCTCTATTACGCACCCTCATTCAACACAATCATCCTACATGGATGCTGATAAGAATGGACAACCTCTAGGAATCCTCAAGAATTCATCCTCGTTTACTACACAGCTGGCAACCTCACCGGAAGCTTCCACTATATCACCGCCAGCCTTGCCAGCAGATCCGGCAGAGAATAAAGACCTCACCTTACAAAACACGCTGCAGAATGCTGGTCGCCGCTCGTCCAGCGCCCGGCGCACCTCCGCCGGAAGACGCCTGTCTGGAACCACGTTAAGCGGCGGACAGGATGATGACAGATCGTCTCACTTAAAATGGGACGAGGCGAACCTGTATCTTGCCGAGCAGGAGAAGACCGCCAAGATGAAGATTGACGAACCAAAGACGCCCTGGGCACCAAGCTACGACCCGTCACAGGACGACCGCGACGAGATGCAAATAGAAGCGCAGGTCCTCACTCTGGACGCACACGATCTGGTCGTGGACGAACTGGACAAGAAATCAGAAAATGGCCACGGCCATTCGAAGAAATCCGTCAAGGACAGCGAGATCCCAGACTTTGAACTGGGCGAGCCAGAAGAGAACTTCCACGCAGCCGGTCCACCGGCGGGTGAGAGTCGCATCATGCGCGAGCGCAGTCTCAGTCAAAACTCGAACCGCAGCGATAAGCACGTGGTCGTCGATAACAATCGCAACGATCATCTGATGACGACTGAGGAGTCGGAGGAAAAACACCGCGAGTTTGAGGAGCGTCGGAAGAAGCATTACGAGATGAAGAATATCAAGGATTTGCTAGCGTAACCTGCCCCTTCGTTTTCTTTCATACGATCTTGAAGAATCATGCTAATGTGAGATCTTTAGTCACCCCGAGGAAGTAGACAAGATGGACGACGACGATGAAGAAAATGACACTGAAGTACCCCCAATGCCGGATCGCAAACAGTAGAAAAATAATCCAGTTGGCTAGACATTCTTTTCTTGGTCCTTCTCCCCTTTACTGAAGTTTCTTTGCTTCTATTTTCTCTTTACTCGGCAGCTCTATGCTGACATTACATTTCGTTTTATGGACTATCCTTCAAGTCTGGGCAGTGTTTTCTTATGCGTGACCGAGGCGATAAGGCATCGGGCGAGGTTCTTCTTGGTGGATACCCCTGTATATTCCAATGATAGCTTGTTAGGAACTGGCTTCAATACAATTTGATACTCAAATGATCATATCGTCAAGCATGTTGGTGATTATATACTTCTCATTAGCGTACACATATAACTAAACATTAGATTCCGAAATCCTCCAAAACAGCGTCATTGCATGCATCAGGGGCGTTTACAGGATTGCACCTCGCTGTCCTACTCCCCGGAAACTTTACCACGTAATCACTGTTATACCGCGCACTCATACCAACAGCAGGCCAATCTGTACTAACAACATGTGCACCACTCGCCAGAGCTGCCTCGCGCATATCCGTCTCATTGCGCAGCAGCATCTGTATCGGCTCGTCGGCGCGACTCCGAATGAAGTAACCCTTGGCCACCAGATCCTGGATCTCGCGTTTATTGTCACCTGTCAACGGGTCGTTCCGTTTGATGAACGCCGCGTCGGGTTCGCCAGGCTCGGAGTTTGTGAAAATCACCCGGCCCTCGAGATTCTCGCGTCCGCCGCTACGGTACGGTTCTCGGATTTGGATTGGGTGTGTGGGTTCGTTGTCCATGACGAAGAAAACTTTACCGCGGGAAGAGGATAGGGTTGGCCATCCGCCGCCGTCGGCAGAGAAGAGGATGGCTTCTTCGAGGGTGAGGTCCTGCTTGCCCGTGGCCTCTTGGGCGTGTTTGCGTATCTGGTCTGGCGTGATGAGCTCGTCGTCGTCAAACACCGAGCGGATCTCCGCGTCGACGACGTCCAGTGTTTCCACTGTCCATTCTTCGGCACGTACGCCCCCCTGGTCGACAATGCTGGGCTCGGTCATTTTGAACTCGAGCAGGATCGGAATAGGCACGTGCTGGCCGTTTTTACTGCGTGACCATGCTTTAACTTCAGTCAGGCAGTCGACAAGCGTGTGACATATAGTGCCGACGTCTGCGTCTGCAATGTGCAGCACTTTGGTGCCGGGCTTTTGCATCGTCCGGTACGGCAAGTCGTAGTGCAGCTTGTCCGATTCAGACATGTTTGCTAGTCGTCGGATCAGCGGGTCAGCGTACAGGCTGCCCCTGGTGTCGACATACAAATCAAACTCGAGACTGCGCACGCTCTGATGCTCGAGTTGGTCTGTCACTGAGGCGTGCGAGTAGAAGAAGTTCTCAGCGCGAGGGTCGACGCCGGCCGCGAGACGTGGGAATATGTCACGTTCGGACAGCGACACCTCGCGGTGGTAGCTGTTGTGTGTGCCGATGATTTGAAGGTTGTTCAAACGCAGACTTTTGTCTTGCGATGATAGGTCTTTGCTGGATGATGTTTGATCATGGTGAGTTGATGGTTGGAGGATTTGAGAAATGGATGTTGGTGATAGTGTTTGATTCAGCACAGAGACTGGCCTTCGTCAGTGGCTCTTTTCTTTTCTCGAAGATGAAAATATGAAAATTCTAGCAAACCTCCAATGACGAAGATTAGGATCGCGCAAAGCACGGTTTCTCGTAACGTCAATGCCATGGTGGAAGTGACGCATGCGAATTACATTCAGCCCATTGCACAAAGCCAAAATACGATTAACGCATTTCAATGAGGCGAGATGTCTGAGTCAAGACATTCGATGTCGTTTGATGGATCAATTGATGATGTTTGAAGATCTCGAGTCGAAGGTGGAAGCCACAGGGGGCATTCCGCGCCTGCCATTGGCCGGCACGTCGCTTTAACCCGATTCGGGATGATGAGCGTTGATCAAGTAATTGATAGAGTTTTTGTATATTTTATTGCATTATGGAAATATATATGTGAGAAATACAAATACATTATGACAAAGTATCTTATGTCTATATTTAGTAGTGGTATGTCTGTTGTTGGGTTTTGCATTCAATGTTATCAGTTAACCTCTGTATTCATCATATTATATGCATGCTGGCACTTTGGTTTATACAATTCTAAGTTTTTAAAATTATATTTCAAAATATCCAAAATTTCACTAGTTATGTATTTTGTGGTTGAATTTATATCTACTATAAAAGTCATACAAATAAGAGGGGTTTGTTGACTCACTGATTGTCCAATGTTTGCCTGCACAAACACATCAGTCACTCTGCACTTGCCTCACTAGCATTAACCACGAACCCACAGACAACAATCTGTTATTGCAATCTGCTTGCACACATATAAATTCTTTGTCCATGGCAACACTAGTTGGCCCTCCTGTGTGAAAACTCCTGCAGCCCTGACAGATAATATAATGGACACCCCCAGCGCGCACGCTCGAGATCAGTATCAAATTCTGGGGACGAGGGACCTCTCTTCCAAGGCGATTGTAAGCAACCCACGCGCAACTGATTCAGACAGACAATGCTGACCCTACCCTCAACGAGGCTAAGAGGGCTGTGTGGATGACTGCCCACGGTATCCGCGACGCCGACTACTTGATCTCCCTCTACCGTGAGAAAGCAAATATTCAGTCCTCTACCTCGGACCAAGGTACCAAAGATATCGACACCGTTCACTTTGAAATAAAGCGAACCATTGGTGAAATGCGTCAGCAGGTCCGTCACCACCGACGCGAGCACCTCTTCGCCCACGACGACCGTTGCTGGAAGACTGTTCTTCTGTACTACATTCAAGCCATGTCGACCAACAACGCCATTCGCATGCTCATTCTGCGCAGCGCCGAGTGTCGCGCGTGGCTGAGACTTCCCAGTCGAGATGTTTCCCTTCACTCTGACGCCAAATGGCTCGCCATCCTCAACCCAATCGTGAGGGACATATACCACCGCAGACTACATTATCTCCCGGAAGGCTCGGAGGTGGAGGTTTTCAGATGTCTTCGAAGTTTCGGAGTAGACGAATGCATTGATGGATTCTGGCTGAGCGAGAAATAGGGACGTTCTAATCCATGGTTTTTGAAGCGCGAACCAAATTCCGGTTCTTATCTGATGAAGTTGGGGTATGGAATAACGGGGACAGGAAATCGATAGCACGAATCTTCTGGAACATGCCAACACATATTATTAATGGCAGCCACATTCCACAGATTGAGCATGGACAAAGATATCGTAAAATTTTTTTTTGATCCCTTCATTGTCAATAAATAATTGGATGCCTCAGGTAGACCTGTCAGATGTGGAACCGCGGAATGTGCCGGGCGAGTCACACGGCCGCCACGTGACCGGCAGGTGGCCCGGGCGGTGTTAAATGGCCAGCGCTGCCCCAAGCTCCTGGCGCCATCCCCTTTCGGGAAACACCATAATACATTTTGTCATTGCAAGAAGCGACTAACAACTCAACGGTCTCTTAAGGCCGCCCTTCCCCCCCTGACCCCTTCTTCGTCTCATCCTGCTCTGGCTCGCTGCCTCACCCAACTCATTTGCTGCTCGCCGTATTGCATGCCCGTCTGTTTCCGGAAAGGAAATACTTTAACCCTCTGACTTCGGGTGAGTTGTTTTGCTTATCTTGCTGTCGAGAGGACCCCACCAGCATGGGTTATTGTTGAGCACCGGCCTTGCTTTCGTCCTCTAATATTGCATCTCTTTGTCATCTGACTTGCTCCGAGACTACCAGAAGATCAAAATGTCTGCTGAGACTCCTGACGAACCCGTGCCTCAGGCCGCCCCCGAGACGGCTGAGAAGCCTTCGGAGCCTGCCCCCGCCGCCGTTGAAGAAGCCAAACCTGCTGAGCCAGCTGAGCCAGCCAAGGAGACACCAGCAGAAGCTGCTGAAAGCAAAGACACGGAGCCTGCTGAAAGTGCCCCTGGAGCTCCAGCAAAAGCTGAGTATCTGACCAAGGTCCCCGGCCTCGAGAACTTTTTCAAGAGTCTTCCTACCATTCTCGAGAAGACCGGCCACCCGGAGATGTGGGGAGTGACCTTGAAGGACTCGGACGACATTCCTACCGTGAACGTTTTGATCAAATTCCTCCGTGCCAACGAAGGCAACGTGAAGCTTGCCGAAGAACAACTCACCAAGGCTCTTACGTGGAGAAAAGAGTTGAACCCGTTGGAGTTGGCCCAGAATGCTACTTTCAGCGCAAAGAAGTTTGCCGGACTAGGCTACATCACATCATACGTTGACCCCAAGTTCGGAAAGACCGTTTTCACGTGGAACATCTACGGTGCAGTTAAGAGCGTAGGCGATACATTCGGTGACGCTGACGAGTATGCTCATTTCTCTCATGATGTACGGAAATTTTAACTAATTAGTACTAGGTTCATCCGCTGGAGAACTGCACTGATGGAAAAAGGTGTCCAAGAGCTCGGCCTCGCCGATGCAACCGAAGTTGTTGACTATGAAGGCGAAGACCGCTATCAAATGGTGCAGGTCCACGATTACAAGGGCTTGTCTTTCCTTCGTCTGGACCCTAAGGTGAAAGCCGCCACTAAGAAGACGATTGACGTCTTCAGCACTGCCTACCCTGAACTGCTCCGCGAGAAATACTTTGTCAACGTTCCAGCCATCATGGGATGGGTGTATGGTGCCATCAAAGTGTTCCTCAGCAAGGCCACTGTTCGCAAGTTTCACCCCATTTCCAACGGTGCCAACCTTGGCCGTGAATTCTCATTTGTCGAGGATCTGCCAAAATCGTATGGAGGCAAGAGCGGCGAGCTTCAAGAGACTGCCCGAACGATCCCTCTCGTGGACGATGTTCCAGCTGAAAAGCCCGAGGCCTCCAAGGAGGAACCCGCCAAAGAGGAACCCCCAAAAGAAGAAGCTGCTAAGGAAGAGCCTGCTAATGAGGAGGCTGTGAAAGAAGCCCCCAAAGAAGAGTCTGCTGCTGCACCTGCGGCAGAGGCCGCCAAGGAGGAACCGGCGAAGACTGAGGAGGCTGTCAAAGAAGAGCCGACCAAAGAAGAGGCCGCCCCTGCGGCCACCACCGAATCTGCTGAGGAACCTGAAAAGCCAGAGACAGCCCCAGCTGAGGCCACCCCGGCAACTGAGGAGGCCAAATAAACCGTTCTATATTCCTACTGACCCCATTGAGATACCCGGTCCCCATCATGCTTGGTTTGGTTGTTTTATTCATGCGGTCGATGCCACGCTTGGCGGCGTGTTCGTTCATGATCGAGGTTGTTATAATAAATAATTCTGTTTGCCTTTGATTATTTGACTGAGTGCGTGGAACGAGGAACTGGTCTCGTAATTTGTATGTCCCCGCGCGGGACCAGTCGATTTGATACCTAGTTGCAGCGTTGTATTGGAATTCCACATTTACCTTAGTATAGTATAGATAATTGTCATTCTAACATATTTCATCCGACTGTTGAAAGCTGAAAAGTAAAACACTTCAAACCTGCTAATATCAAATACAGCTATGGTATATGCACCGTAAAATGATTGGCCAGTTCACCTCAACCTCCGCCCCACCAGCGGCCATACGCAGCGAGCCGCCTGGATTAGTGAAAGAAATTCCAAACGCGCGAACATCGTGAATCAGTCGACACACTCCAGAAGCTCGCCATCTGAAAGTCAACGAAAACTCTGGGGCTTATTACATTCGAGCTGAGCATCTGCGCCGAACGCAGCGCAGAAATGTGCCCTGTCCTCCACCGTTGATTCTTTCCGTCTTGACCTCATCTCTAACTCATCTGCGCAACGAGCCACCACAACCCAGCCCGCAGGCACGACGTTTAGGAAAAAGACCATCAAAAGTTGAACATCCCAAAAAAAAAGGCCCACCCTCTGTACAACCTCACAAACACAACACAATGTCCGTCTGGAACCCAGACAACATCCGCGACGTCGCCGAGTCGGTTGGAATCACCAACCTGAACAACGACGTAACCGAGAACCTTGCGCGCGACGTGGAATATCGCATTGCCCAGGTGCTGGAAGAAGCGCTCAAATTTATGCGACATGGCCGACGCACCGTGCTCACCACACAGGATATCTCGCATGCCCTGCGAGTGTTGAATGTTGAGCCTCTGTATGGATACGAGTCGGCGCGTCCGCTGCGTTTTGGAGAAGCCTCCCTGGGACCGGGACAGCCTTTGTTCTACGTGGAGGATGAAGAGGTTGATTTTGAGAAATTGATTAATGCGCCTTTGCCAAAGGTGCCGAGAGAAGTGACATTTACTGGTAAGTTTATTTCCTCTTCGATGCAAAGAATTTCTGGGTAACGTAACAATTTACTGATACTCTCTTCGTAGCACACTGGCTTGCCGTCGAAGGAGTACAACCTTCGATTCCTCAGAACCCTACCTCGAACGAATCGCGCAACTTGGAGCTGGTTTCAAAGGGCCCCAATGCCAACCCGAACTTGGCTGCTATGAGCGGAAACCAAAATACTACGGTCAAACCCCTCGTCAAGCATATCTTGTCTAAAGAACTGCAGCTCTACTTTGAAAAAGTATGCAGCGCCTTCTTGGATCCCTCCAGTGAGGAGTATCGCACTTCGGCGTATTCGAGCTTGAGGGAAGACCCCGGCCTCCACCAGCTTGTGCCGTATTTTGTGCAGTTCATCTCGGAGAAGGTGACGCACAGCTTGAACAATATTTTCGTCTTGACTCAGGTGATGCGGTTGGCCGAAGCCATGATCCAGAACCAATCGCTCTACATTGATCCATATGTAAGTGCCGTCTTTGTAAAAAATAGGATTTTTGAGTTGAACCATGTACTGACTGATGGGTTACTTGACAGGTTTCTGCTCTTGTTCCGCCAGTGCTCACATGCCTTGTTGGGCGTCAGTTTGGCGGTAGTAACGCAGAGCTCAGCGAGCAGTTTGCATTGCGTGACCTGTCTGCCGCTCTCCTGGGGATGATTACGAAGAAATACTCCCACGCCTCGCACACGCTCAAGCCGAGAATTGCGCGCTCGTGCTTGAAGAATTTCCTTGATCCGGCTAAGCCATTCGGAACCCACTACGGCGCTATTCTTGGCCTTCACTCGATAGGTGGGCCAGACGTCGTGCGTGAACTGATTGTCCCCAATCTCAAAGCGTACGAGAAGCTCGTTCGCGAGGCCATTGTCGAAGAGGGGCCGCGACGGCCCGAGGCCGAGAAAGTGCTGAGCCTGCTATTAGCAGTCCTTAAAACCCTGCAGAAGGACCACACGCATCTAACCAATGGCGATGCGGCAGTTGTCACAGACGAACTTCGCGATCAGCTGGCGGAGAAGATCGGCGAGCTGCTTGCGTCAAGAATCGCGGAGGCGGGCGAGGTGCAGTTGGCCCATAGCATCCTGGCCCAGTAGTGGATGCAAACCCTTTCTTTTTCTGTCTTTCTTTTTTTCTTAGTGGTGGACCTTGTATATTCTCAAACTCACCTTGCATAGACTGGGACGTGCATGCCTCACGCCTTGGTTGAGAGCGTTTTCTGGCGTTTGGACTTGAGTTGACGGCGGACTGGGCGTTGGCGTGTGCTATTTGTGGCAATGTGCTCGTATCATTTTTGACCCGCTGTTTTCTTTTCTTTTCTTTGGTGATGGAGCGCTTTGACGGCGCATGAAAATCCAGAATAATGTACTTCTTTTTTTTTTCTTTTTGCCGTTTATTCCGTATCCTGGCAGTGATTAAATTAATTAGATCCGTAATTGGGCGAGGGCGTGTTCCAGCCTCCGGAGGCCACGAGCTGCAAGCTAGCCAACACTAAATCGAGGTTGTGGAGATGGTGCCTGGCTACGACGTCACCAGCCTGTGCTGCCCGACACTTGAAAACTGCTGCTGGAGAAGCCCAAGCGTTGGTCCGTCACCGCTCCCAGTTGATGCGCGATTTATCAAGCTGCCTGTGCAATAATAATAATACGTAGTAATCGCGAACGGTCGCGTTTCGCTTGGACGATGAGAGGGCGTGAGAGCCAGGCAATGGCAGCCAGTCGTGTGAGGGCTTGCCAGATCCAACAAATCCCGACTCCGGTCGGGCAAGTTAGGATGGACGTTCACGCCCTGGGAAGAAGAGGACGTGCCAATGGCAGAGATGCAGCCATACTGTAGTCGCAAATAATACGTAGCAATAATATATAATTAACAGGAAAAAAGAACCAGCTGTCAAGGATCCAGTGTCAGAGGTGGAGCACGCAGAGAGAGAAGAAGAGGGGGGAAGCAGTGAAGGGCCGCTCTGGCTCTTGCCTGCTGCTGCTCCACGCCCGCATTGATTTTTTTCGCGCAGGCCGAGCCCGCTTGACAAGAACCACACACAACCTACACACACACACCACACAACTTTCTTCTTTCTCGCAACGACTCTTCACTTCCCCCCTTTTTCGACCAGAGACCTCTCTGCTTTCCGGTTGACTGCTGATTCACTGCTGAATTGCTGCCCCCCCTGCTAGGCCCAGACCTGCGCGATTAAAACCATCGCCACATTCATCTTAGTTTGTGAGAGCTGCCCTTACGTGCACGCGCTGATGTGTGCACCCATCTTGTTTTAACCATACGCTCAACCTGCCTTTCATGAGCCCGAAGGACCTCCTGCGTTTCCTGTCTAAGCCTGCAAAGTGAGAACTCTCTATCTACTCATCGTTGTCGCCTCCCTTCTGACTGGAACTGCTCTAGGCCTCGATAACACGCCCACGGGTTTTTCGCCTCACCACTTTCCATCTTCCTATACTTTTTTTCTCCCAGGCAGATCTCCTCGTCTGCTAGACCCGATACTTTGACCGGTATCGGTATCTGTCAGCGCGAGGACGAAACCGATCGTCAACATTTCGTCCCAACTCTTCTTCGCCCTCATTTCCGCTCGCCCGCCCTAACGCCCCCCCGGGGTCAGTTCATAGTTGATATACTTGTCTCTTGCTGGCTGACCGGCCAGCACTTTTCTCTCTCGATAACAGGGCCTTCTCCTTCTCAGGCGGGCACCGCATTGTCCCCTGGGTGGCAGATTGTGCTTCAGCGACTCCGGTCGTCGTCCCAGCCAAACGTCGTACTCACTAACCTCTTTCGTCGAATCAACTTCGCTTCACTTTATTCAATAACCATCCACCAGCTGCTTGCCTCTCAAGATCTACGGATATGGTTTATATGGGGATTCCCAAGAATTACACTACTTCGCCGTCCTCGTATATCGGCACCCCGTCTTTGACAATCAATCATGAAGCTGTCGTCGATCTTGATAGCTCCAATGCATTTGAAGGTACGTCTGTCGACCACATCACATACATCAACAGTGACTCATGTATTCTTGTAGGTCCCGAAAAGCTGCTAGAGGTCTGGTTTGGTCCCTCCGCCGACAACCTTCTCGGAGGAACTGAGCCACTTGGTCTCAAAGCTGTGCCCGCCGAAATATGGAAGGACATGCTTGATCTCGTCAATTGCAAGGTTCTGTCGATTGTCGAGTCCGATGATGTTGACGCCTATCTGCTGTCCGAATCTAGCATGTTCGTCTGGCGCCACAAGCTTATTTTGAAAACCTGTGGTACCACCACCCTGCTGTCAGGGCTCCCTCGGATTTTAGAAATCGCTGCCTTGTTTGCTGGATTTCCAAAATCTACGGCCCCTGCTTGTCGAAACATTGCGATTGCCGCAGCTCCTTATCGAGTCTTCTATAGCCGGAAGAACTTTCTGTTTCCCGACCAACAGCGCGGTCCTCATCGCAGCTGGCGCGACGAAGTCAGGAACCTCGACAAGCTTTTCGCCAATGGTAGCGCCTATATGATCGGAAAAATGAACGGCGAGCACTGGTATCTGTACTTGACTGAGCCTTATACTCTGTTGACTCCGCCGGCGACTCCGCCTCCTGATACTGAAACCAAGGTTGTCAATATCCCAGAGGATCTTCAAAGCAAGAAAAGAAACCCCGGGTCTAGCGAAGAGAGCGACGAAACTCTTGAAATTCTGATGACGGATTTGGAAGAGGAGAATGCAAAGCAATTCTACCTTGACCATGCGAGTGCGGTCGCAGATATCCGTTACCGGAAGATTGAGAAGGAGAGAGATGACCACGTGGATGTGTTTAGCAACACATCTTCAGACATTAGTGATGATTCTGAAGGCGAGCATGCTTTGCCAGCAGAGCTGACCACCGAAGGTCACGCCCTTGGCACTGTCGTGTCTGAGTCTTGTGGTCTATCCGACGTGTATCCCACCAGCAAATACCCCGAATCCCGCATCGACGCCTATCTGTTCACTCCCTGTGGCTTCTCTGCCAACGGAGTTGTGCCTGCTCCCGATGGCAAATGCGGTACCCATTATTTCACTGTCCATGTGACACCAGAGCCCCAATGCTCATACGCCTCTTTTGAGACGAATGTGCCACACTCCCAAGAAGGACGTGAAACTGCAGAAATTGTCAAGAACGTGGTCGACATTTTCAAGCCTGGTCGTTTTACCGTGACCTTGTTTGAGGCAAAACCAGGTGTGGCGGTTGATGAGACTCTGAGCCCAACCAAGTTCCATCGCTCAGCTCTCATTCAGGCGCAGAAGATGGAAAATATCCCTGGTTACCGTCGTGTTGACCGAATTGTCCATGACCTCGATGGATACGATCTAGTCTTCCGTTATTACGAACGTAATGACTGGAAGGGCGGTGCCCCCCGGATTGGAGAGCTATAACCCGGCCACCTCCTTTTTGGAGCCTGTTACTTTCGGGTGACTTTTCTGTTTTCTTGAATTCAGTCTTTACCGCTTCAGCGATCGCGTCTTGTTCTCGACTTGTGCTTCGACTGCTCGTCTCTCTTGTTCATGATTATCTAGTTTATGCAAACGTCTCTCTGACAGCTTGACCTGACTGTGAGGTTAATTGAGAGCAATTTGTCTTTTGTGATTATTTTGATAGCCTGTCTCTACCGAGTTGCTCGTCTCAAATCTTCATTTGAGATGCCAAGTCTCCTTAATATCATTCGTTTTAATCCTAATCTTAAACTATTATAACCATAAAACTTTGACGCAAAAAAAAAAGAGGTTGGCTTGACGTCAATATCATTATTTCCTATTGCGGCGTAGCAGATTTTACTTGTGGCGCCTCACCGCCTTTGCTGCAGCGGCAGTATTTTGTTCCGTATTGCGTGTTGAATCTTGACCTCTCGGCCTTTACCTTTCTGATACCTGGGTGACTTGCATTATTTGGCCTTTTCTTAAGAACCACATATCTCTCACATGACCTTATTCTGATTTCAGATTTTCGACGCACCGCAACCACGAGAGCAGTCGATACCGCCGACTCAACCGGGCGCGCAAGCCCCCGTCTTGTCACATCTTCTAATAGATAAAATTCATTGCAGCTTCACCAAAAATGTCTTCACCACCTCCAACGACACCAAACCCCCTTAACCCGCGGAAGCGGGGGTCTATTTCATCCACAACCTCTGCCGCCGCAGCAAAACGGCCGCGCATGCATCCTTTGCGCCAGACGTCGTTTCCGACGGGGATGGAGCCGGGGAGCAGTCGCGCTGCAAGCGATGCTGGAAGTGTAACGGGCAGTTTCACTGGCAGTCTGGGCGGAACAAGCACGGCTGATGGGCTCAAGAAGCGAGGACGCAAGAAGAAAGGCGATCGTGACGATGTCTCGCGGGTAGGGGGTGACGGGCGAAGCACCAGAGTTGGGTCTCTGGATCCGGATACAATGTCTGTTCGCGACGGGGCCGGAGGAGGTGGAGCTGCCAGTGGTGGCTATGAAGCTGGCGATGATGAGGAAGAACAGGATGTGGAAGGGGAGCTTCTCGGTGCAACGGAGGGGTTTCTTGACCTTGCAACGGAGAAGAAGAATCTAGCGTAAGTGCTGGAACGGGTGGGATAACGAAGTTGATTATACTGATACTTTTCTCTCAAACCAGTGTTCTGACCAATTCTTTCACACCACTTCAAGCTGACCGGTACGAGAAATGGAATCGAACGAGACTGCGAAAGGAGACGCTGAGGCGAATTGTCAACCATGCTCTCTCGCAATCTGTCCCACAAAGTGTTGTGACAGTCATAAACGGATTTACCAAGGTGTTCATTGGAGAACTTATTGAAAAAGCGCGAACGGTACAAGAAGAATGGGCAGAGGCATTCGATGCGGTTGCAAGGGAAACCTGGGAACGCGAACAAGCTGAAATCGAAGCAGCTGCTGCCGCCAAAACAGAAGCAGAGAATAAAGCCAAGGCCGAGACCGACATTGTCAAGACTGAACCAAAGAGCTCGACATCGGATTCAAAAGAGGAAGACGAGCAACCAAATGGCGTCACGCGCGACTCACAATCTGCCACCCCGTCGCGCGATATTCCCGCGATGCTCTCCCCAGCCAAGGTGCCAGCTGATCACCAATCGCCATATGCATCGACAACCAGCACAGGGCAACAAGTCAACGGGAGCTCGTCTTCTGCCACGGTCACAAGACGCGAGTTTGTGCCTCCTGTCAACCCTCATCGTGCACAACTCCTCCCCGATCACATCCGCGAAGCCCTTCGGCGCTACAGGCGCAATGGTGAGGGTGGCGGAACAGGCATGTCTGGTTTGAGTCAGCCGAATGTGGGCTTGAGAGGCGCCTTTACATGGCAGATTGGACCCGGAAGGCAGCGCTTGTTTCGATAATTTATCGTTTCGTTACTTTTTTACTTGACGAATTGTACTTTACGTGGGCATTTATTGGAGCTACGCATTGGAATTTTTTTTTTTTCTCTTGCATACTTTTTATCGTCTTTGTATGCCTGATACAATGATTTTGTCTTAAGATACCACCTTGCATTCTGTATTCAATTCTGGGCCATGTCGAACCAGTTATTTTCGTCAATGCTTCTCGATGTAGAAACGAATACAGACCTTCCTATCCATTCAGTTCCTAGTGTCCCCCAATGCTTCATCCTAATTGTGTGCATAACAAAAAACTTTGTGATAGTTGGCCGATAAAAAAAACCAATGCTCATGTGGTCCCTTTCAACATTAGCTTGACATATCTTTAGAAACGAAAATTATTAGTGACATACCCCATCATGACAGCTTGTCAACAATTCTGACACACTTGGATTGAGGCTCTGCCTTAGTAGACGCCGTGTTGGCTCTTTTTCTTTTATTGAGTGATTCGGGGCCGGGAATTTCGACAACCGCATCCTGAGATGGAACGATGCTCTGAGACAGAGGGGAGGAAGAATTGCTAATGGACTTTACAGCGGGTGTACGAGCACGAGCAGATTTTCTTGGTGTTCTCTCTTTTTCCACCCCCAGAGGCACGTCACCAGACCCCCAATCTTCGACAGTTGTAGGCTGCGAAGAGTTTTGTATTTCGAGAGCTGTCGACTCATCCTTGCCAGCTTCAGTCAACCCTTCAGTCGTGGCCGCCGTGGTCGACTCATCTTCACGTCCAAGTGTAGGTAACGACATCATGATCTTGATGCTTTCTCGAATAGCTTTCTCCAACTTTTCCTTCCTGTGTTTTTCTGTGATCTCGTAGATGGGCTTCTTGCGGGCAGCCTCTTCACGTTCTCTCTTCAGCTCATTTCCATGTTTCTCTCTCTCTCGGAGGGCAATGGAGGCTAGGTCGGTTGTGGTATCGGGATTGAGGAGTAACTGCACGCCCGGTGAAGAGTGCCATTCCTCGTCTAGCAGCTGCACACACCTCAGATACGCGCCGACGGTTTGGATATCTTTACCCGCAGCAATCAGGGACCTGAATACATGGAAAATAGAGTCTGTGTCATCGATTTGAGGTGTTGACTGGATGGTCGCGAATGCTTCGTTGTAGCGCCGTATGTTTGTAAGGAGAGCTTCCAGCGTGCCAAACGCGAGAAGTTGACAATCTTTCCGCGGAGTGAGGATAGGAGCAGTCTCTTCCGGAAAACCAAGTACCCTGTTGTTTATTCGCTGGATTTCGATTTCGCCAGGGAGGCGTTCATCATCACCCCTTGGGAGAGCCATTTTAGGTTACCAGCTTCAAAGGTTGATTAAGAGAGGCAGCGGGGGGACAAAGAAATACCGGTCAGAGAAAGTCAGGCACAATAAAAGAGGGGCTGTGTCTGAGAGAGTCCTGGTATTCACTGGTAATGCTTTTGTTTTATGGCGACGAGTGAGTGAATTGTTGATATGCAGCTGGCTTCATTATTGTGAGTTGCCCTGCACAATGACTTATTGTCTTTTCACAAATGTGGTAACAAAGCTTGCACAAGAAGACTGAAAATCCATAGTGTTAAGTTCTTTGATACCTGCTATTCTATAATCGGTAGTGAACAACTAATCTACAACAACGCTCCAATATACATAACGGTACTAATGATATAATTATCTCAAGTAAACAATGGAGATATTAGTATGATTCAAGAATTCCAAAGTCTAATAAAAAGGGGTATCTAATAAGCCAATCTCAAAAGTGAAAAGCCAAATCAAAAGGGGAAATACACAAAACCAACCGGCGGAGTGGTCTATACTAGGTATGAGAAAATCCGCGCCGGTTTTGAGTGAATGAAAAACTTTTGGTATAAATATAAAAAAAATAAATAAAGGAAAAAACCAGAGAAGGAAATCTAATCACAACCACTGCAAGTAGCCTTGCGGTTTTGGTTTGTAGAAAACTAGGGCCGCAGTAACCCTAATCGAGAGAAATGCCGAAAGAAGGAATTGGTCGATCAGACTCTCCAGGAGAGCAAAGTGTCAGGTGTCGTTGTGCTCTTTGTCCTTGACAACATCTAGGACGAATGAGGCATACCAGAGACTGGATCATACTTACGACTTCCGACACGCATTCTCTCTTCAGCCAATTTGTCCATCGCTTCCCCCCAAATATGCCGCATTTCCGGTTCCGATAAACGAGCTTCCGATAAACCAGGCTCTTTGAATCCAAGACGCTCGAGTTTCTCCTTTCCTGACTTCGGAAGGTGGTTTTCTAGCGGATTGAGGAAGTAGAAGTTGCTGGGCCCGTATTTTTTCACGTAGTTTACCGTGACCCCGTTTCTCCACTTGTTACAATAGTCGATGTCGTCCTGGAAAGAGAACTCGAGGAGTGTCAGACGCAGTACAAAATTCGGGTCAATGACATCTGTTCCTTCATTATAAAACCCTGCAAGGAGTTCCATCTCAGTGTCGATATCTCGGATAATGTATTCTTTGTACCGTCTGAATATCTTCTGTCGAAGCTCCTCCTTTCTCTCCTCGGTAGGCCTCTCGTTCAAAAGACTAGTGAAAGAATCGGCAGTCTCATCATGCCCTAAATTCCCATCGCGGATATCTTTGCGGAATTTCTCTCGGAAGTCTTTTAATGTCGCTCTGATGTCGTCTACATTCACCGGTTCGACATTCGGTCCAAACTTCATTGCACGTTGCATGTCGCCACGAGAACCTTTTATAGTATTCGCGACAAATTTAGACCAGCCGGCAAAGAAATTTTTCAGGGGATTATCGTCTTTGAAGTTTTCATGGTGGTCTTTCGCGAGTGCGTCACCCTCACAGATATACATTTTCAAGGCTTGCTCAACCAAACCCGTTCCAATTTCCTTTCTCATTTGGTCGTCATCCGTGGAATGCCATCGGTCAGAATAGCCCATGATTTTTATCATGGTGCTTTGTACCAGTTTGTAATGCTCCTTCCTAACTTCTCTTCGGCTCTTAGCAAGCTCCATGTATGTTTTGTCGTCTAGCTCTTGTCGGGCGACATTGATCACAGTCACAACAGAGTCGTCCGAAGAGTCGCCCAAAGCGTCGTCCAAAGTTGGAAAGCCGCCCAAAATTGGTGAGTCGGCCATGATGTAGTTTTTGTTCTGAAACTTTCAAGTTTCCTAGGAGAAAAAGTGTATTGCTATTTTTTGAAGAATGGTAGTGGATCAGTATAGAAGAAAGGAATAAAGAAAGAGGGAGGAGTCTTCAGCTTTCATACACATAATATTATTCAATGACTCGACAGGTGACTCCCACTGCTTGACTATGATTATATATGACTCCTACTTTTCTACTAGAATTGTATGGTGAAAGAAACGTCTTGAAGGTTGCGTTTGGACTGGTGTGTGTCACCTCGCGCTGGAACCACATTGGAGCCCTGATCAGAAGGTTGGCATAGTTGGTGACTTGCTCACAGTAGAAAATTCATTACAATATTGCCTCCCTATCGCGAGAACACGTCGTTGACAAGTTCACAAGTCAACAACAACCCGTGACTGAGAAAGTTGAGATAACCATACTGAGGCCGAAGCCAGAAAGGGACTATATTGTTAAGAAATTGGAAATTGAGATGACCTGTTGGTATTCATTTGAAGGATAACATCTGAAAAACCAGAGGCAGTCCTCGTAAAACTTGAAGCCTCCTAGATCATGTGATAGAAATACATATCCTTGGATTCTGACCAACGCCCCTTGAGAGCTTGCAGTTCCTCCTTAGTGAGGAGTCTAAAACCCTTGCCATCTTTCGTTGGACAATGATCTTGTTCGGTGGTGACGCTTTCCATGACTTTATCCATTGTTGTAACGCACTTTTCGAGTTGGGTATCATAGCCGTGGTTGTTCTGGAATTCAAGAACTTTCCGGCGGACTTCGTTATCCCACTCTTTTCTCAACTCCTTGAGTTTTTCCAGGCTGTCATTTCGGATAGCCAGGCTGCCCTCTCGGACACCGGATCGCTGAGATATAGGCCGTTTCTCCTCACTCCAATAGGCGTCCAGGAAGTGTTCCGCTGGAGAAAGCATGCGTTCATTCAAAAAGCCGACCAAATCACTGACAAGGGCTTTCGCAATTAGGCGTTCTGGGGTATCTTTGGCTTTTATTTCCCTTCCGTATAATGGGTGCTTTCCCGTCATTTTGAAGGGTGCGAGAGTTCTCTTTTAGAGTTTCGAAGCAAAATTTGAAAGTACAGGATCACGAGCTTGTATAGGTGGAATGTAAGAGATTTTTTAAAAAGTTGGATACCGAGACTGAATTTATAATGTCATTTTCATGACTCTTATCATGTGTGACTCGTTTTCGCAATGGAAAAGAGTCATATCGTGCTCATTGAAATTAAAAAGGTAGTAAAACAGTCAACTGTTGAAATGAGTCAAAGGAAGAAATAAATGACAGAGTATAAGAATTCGTCATTGTTCCCTTGGGTTTGAGAGTCTATGAGTAAACCAGCCTTGAAGGAGTTCATGGTTAATTAGCTGATTTCATCAAGATTCTCTAGGGCTCATGTGGCCAACCCATTGTTCCAATAGAATCAAATTAGTGATAACTTAAAATTACCTCAAGAGATCTGAGTTTCTTATATTTCAAGCGCCATTCGTACACCAAGACGAGCTTTGCATAATGACCCTGACCAGTCATACTTTCCCGATTGGGATACGTTCCACAGTACGGCCTGTTCCGCAATTTGTGTAACAAGACTACATCGTTCTAGCCAAGCGAGTGGTTCTTTTCAGATTTTGTGTCATTAACTACGAGTAAGACACATTTAGAGAGGAAATATGCAGACAACATGTCTACCAATTGGTGTGGATTTACACAATATAGAGTAATATTGATCTCATTCTTTGACCTTTCAAAAAGCCGAATCCTTAAATATTGACCAACGACTTGAGACCAGGTGAGTCAGGTATGAGTCGTACATAAGGCACTATGTAACACGTAACTCTGAAGACTGACAACTGACACTGCAAGTAAGATTGTGTCTCACAAGTGGTGTATGGTTTTAGTGATTAGAAGACATTGGTTCATGATTTCAGTCAGAGGTTGATATAATTTCTATCCATGTCCATCAACTGGAAACTTAACAGCTACCTGATTGTGAGCAGACCTGTGCCAATTTCGCAACGAGTATCTCCTCCGAATATGACACATGCAAGGGTATCCCATCAAATGAAATCCAAAGTGAAGTGCAGCTTTTTTAATAGAAAGTAGAAATGTTTGTAGATGTTCCCTTGGAATAAACCCCGAAGCTGCTGGAATAGCTAGCACTCCGTTTCAGTTTTCTTCTCTTCGCTTGATTATTCCTGGAATAGGTGGGAGGACTCTACACGCTCCACTGGATCAAACAAATCTTCTACGCTGTCGTGTGAACTGTTAGAACTGAGGTCTATGGTGGATAGAGTTGGCTTGCTTGGGTATTTAAACTCGTTCCAGTTCTCTTCAAAAGCATTTAATTGATCACGGATATCGATTTTCAGCTGCATGGAAACGACTTGGGATTTGAATGTCATATCCACATGAATGTCTTCCCACTTGTGAGAGCGTTCGCCGTCTAGCTTTCGAGCGGGATAGACCGTCGCCTTGATCTCTTCGTTGCCGTCCTCACTTCCTTGCTTTGGGTACCAGAACGTGATGGCAATCATGCGACGTTTTCCAGACTCAGGAGACCATGTTACTTCAACTGGATCTGGACCCTCCGTTTCCTTCATACGCAGGATCCCATCAGTCATCACACGTATTCTCTCCTTGAGCGAGTGAACGATGATCCAGGAAACAACCTCTTTTTCCTCGCAGAAATTGCATTTAACGCCATACAGAACAGAGTCACTGTCCCGTGCGTTGACTCGAACTGTAGACTCTCTGTGGCTCGGAGGAAACATGCAGTTGTTCTTCTCGACGCTGTGGCCGCATGCGTATTGGTGGATTCTTTCTCTGTCGATGTGACGCGCGCCGCTTCTTTCAATGTCTGATAAACCATTCTTGGTCATTTTTGATAGAATCTTGAGGGATGGAGGAGGGACGTTGCATGTCATATTTTTTTTTGACAGCAGGAATCTATTATGGGTAACAGAAAAGGGACGATGTGAGTCAGATGGTCATATATAAACAGCGCATCAACAAGGAATTCGCCCACCTCAGATGATAGTATACCACGCTATTGTTTTGAATTGGAATAGTTTTTGCCCTTAGTTGATGGTGGCGAGAAAGCAAACGCAAACGAGCGGTATGTTGTAGAATCGTTGTGTCATTGTTTGGTTGGAGCAAGTAAACCGCGTTTGCTTGTCTGATATAGTGAGGAGTTTGTTATTATTCTGATAACTGCATTGTCTGGAACAAAGCAGTAGTAGCCCCATGGTAATGGGGCAAGCTGGTGGTATGTAGCACAAATGAGGTTGACTGTGATTCTGCAGAGCAAAGGCGGTAAGTTTTCTATTAGAACTAAACTCCTTCACAAGCGCATGACATGGAAGACAAAGGCTTTGAGACAATGTTTCACATAAAGAATACATGCACAAAGTGTTAGACTGGATTCTGTATTGGAAAATGTTGAATACTAGTCAGATTGAAGTTTGGACTGGTGATGAGAATGTATCGGTTGTCATTTGAGTCACCTTTGCCTGATAGTACATGTTGGCGATATTTAGGTGACACAAGAAAACCGAGCAGCGGTATTTCCTCAATCTTCTTCCCGTATTTTTTTCAGCAAATATAGTAATAATAGTAATAAGGACACTGATTATTCTGCGAAAGGTGCTCGTATATTTCAACCTGGTCGATGTTAGGGTACAACAGGAGTCACGTGAAAACCGAAGGCCCTTTTGAAAATATGAGCTCCTTCCGCATTCAGACTGCAAATTCCAGAAAGGAATTTGCAAATTTGCAAATGAACTTTTAGCAGGTAGAGTGCCTCCCAGTTGATTTGGCATGATCGCCCTAGGTCCCAAACAAAAATCGACAACACCATGGAAAACACATCAGAATCCCCATTGTCAGTTTATTTCGTGATTTTCTTTATTTACGTTCGTATATAATTACTACCTATTGCTAATTCTTTACACTTTGTTGAGCTGCGGACGGCCCCACCTCGGCCGATCCGATCTTGATACGAACGAACATCATCGTCGTCCCTCCGGTCACTCCGCCTGTCAACACATCAACTTATCAAGGCCATATCACACGCGCGAGTCTTTGCACTCGACTCTTTGCATTGATTAGCCTAAAATATTCTCGCATGCGATGGAGCCGCATCCGAACGGGGATGCTAACGGCCGTGGGGTACGTCCCGTGAATGCCCCCGTCCGCGGGCGCCCGCAGCTATCATGTACGCCCTGCAAGCGCAGAAAGTAAGTTTTGTCATCGTCAACACCGATGCTCTATGATCACACACCTTTTTGGATGGATCAACTGATCTCAATCAAGGCTGAAATGTGACCGGGCGCGGCCTTGCGACAACTGCGTCAAGCGTCGCGAGGCTGACACCTGCCTGTATCCAGCCACTGGCTCTGTCGCGCGGGACCAGACGCGCGAGTCTAAGAAGACCAAGAAGCGCATAGAGCGTCTCGAGTCTCTGGTGATGGAGCTTTTGGACCGTGGCCCTCCACCCCATGAAGCCTTGTCTGATGGTCCAGCCACTAGCGAAAGCGATAGCCAGCCTCAATCGCATACATATCGCAACGGTGCCGAGGCCGACAATGACCACGATATAGATAACTCGCCTGTGCAAGCTGATATTCCTCCTCTGCGTCGTCTGTCTGGCCTTCCTGCGAGCACTTCGTCGTCTTCTTTATGGGAAACGGTACTGCAGGATGTAAGTTTCCTTTGTTTGGTAGTTAATTTGTCAACGACAAATCCATCGCTAACTATATCAGATTGGAGAAATTAAAAATTACTTTGAAGAGCACGAAAGCGACTTCAAAATCCAAGCAGGAAAAGTTGAAGAAGCAAGAAATCCTCCAGTCGAGCCCTATGTGCTTGAAGGTAGTCCCGGCCAATGGAATGTTGACACTTTTATTCCATACGTGCCTCCACGACCCGTGGTCGATATTCTGATTGCTCACTATTTTGGGGTTGACAGCCATGTTAGGCGTAAGTTTTGCTTCTTCTTCTGGTCGGCGTCAATTATTTACAAAACTACAGCTATTATTCATCCCAAAAAATTCCTGCGGGAAGTATGGCGATCCTCGGATTTGTGTGTGTTTTTTTTTTTTTCATGTTAACTAACCCTTTTTTACAGTATGAAATGTTCTGGCAAAACCAGTATAGCGTTTCGAAATTGTGGCTTGGTCTATTGTTTGCGATTATGCGACGAGCAGTTCATGTTGCGCGAGAAAGTGGCTTGGATCTAACTCCTCATGTCGGAGACACCGATGAAGCCATCGCTCTTTTCCGAATGCGCACGAAACAAATATTGGTGGCTACTATGTTCTCGCCGCCATCAATACTAAAACTGGAACTGCTTGCAGTTCACATTGATGCCGAATTTACACATAGCCAAGACACGAGCACAGATGTGTGGATTTCTGTGGCTACTGCAGTTCGCATGGCAATGAAACTCGGACTGCACCGTGACCCAAGTCATTATGGCAACTTGTCGCCCTTTGAATGCGAAATGCGCCGACGTTTATGGCTAGCACTGGTACAAACGGACGTGTTGATATCATGGCAAGTCGGGCTTCCCAGCATGATAGTCCTTAAACAATGCGACACAATGCTCCCTAGGAACTTATTTGAGGACGATTTTGATGAGAACACAACTCATCTTCCTCTATCGCGACCGTGGAACGAGATTACCAAAATCGGCCCTTTTGTCGTGAAATGGCCACTCTTCGAAGTATTTTCAAAGATAGCATCTCATGTCCAAGACATTCATCCCAACGATGCCGATGTCCCTATTCTTGAAAATGAAATTTACGCTGCTCGCGATTCTCTTCCACCGATGTACAAAGTTCGCCCCATCCAGGAGTCCATCCTCGACTCTCCAGCAATAATTCTACGCCGGTTTACCATTGACCAGACAGTACATAGTGGAATCTGCGTTTTACACCGACGTCTTTTCCCGCTGGCTCGAACTCACCCACAGTACAGCCATTCCCGCAAGGCTGGTATAGATGCTGCGTTGACTTTGCTTGGCTACCAAGCCATGCATTACCACGAGACCTCACCGACCGGTCGACTGGCAGGTCATAAATGGGTGACAACTTCTGTGATCAGGCACGATTATCTTCTCGCAGCCATGTTGTTGTGCCTAGACCTACGACAAGCAATAGCTGTGACTACACATCCCGCTTCAACAGATATCAGTCTTTGGGGAAGGGATCGACGCGACGAAATGGTTGCCGCGTTGGAAACATCTTATCATGTCTGGCGTGCTTCTAAAGACACGTCTATTGAATCATTCAGAGCAAGCGAAGCAGTTGCTGTGCTTTTGAATAAGGTTCGGAGCGAAGAAAGCGAGAAGCCCATGCCGGAGTCAAGCGCTGGTAAGACTTTTTCCCTTTTGAATCTTTTCTTTTTAAGTTGTCGTCATATTTTGTCTGTTGTGTACTAAAATGTCACTTCACAGGGTCGATGCCATCCGTCGAAACTCTTGAAATCTCACCTCCCGAGTATGCAGTCCCGCACCCAGATCCATACAATCTCAGTTTACCATTTTCGGAAATGGTTGCTTCTCCGGGAGCTATCGATTGGGTAAGTTTGGATTCTCCGGATAGCACAAACCATCTATTATTCGGATTTGGATTTTTAAGATTGTACCGATTTACTAATGCTTTTACTACACAGGCCGAATTTGATCGATATGTTATGGGGGGAAATGTGCCCGTCGATGTAGAGTCGATGTACCGGTCTATGTAGTTGCATAGTTTCGTTATAATAACTCACGATTAATTGATACCACGAGAATGAGCCCTTTTGTCCAACATGACAGGGAATGACACGACATAATGTTTTTAAGTCTGTTATAAAAGCAGATGATCTAGACAGTTTCTTCTAGGGAATCAAGCTGGAATTTGCTCAATATTTATTCTTTTTCAAGGAGCCCTGCAGTAGTTATGCACATGTAATTTACATTGTTTGTGGCAAACAGCATTCTAAATCAATACATGGACAGTCCAGATGTCAAAAGGTGAGTGGGACAAGTAATTCAACGCAGACAGAGAGGTGAAAAAGAAGTAAAGAAAAGAAACGCCATAAGTTAATACATATTTCCATCCAAACAGTACATGAAGGGGAAAAAAAATCTTCCTGCTCTAGATATTGTGTCTAATCAAACACCATACGCAACCTAGGTGAGATGCAAAGAAACAAAGTCCGGAGGAGAAACGGTAATGGAAGCGACTCGTCGCTTCAGCCATGTAAAAATACAGAGTAATAGCCTCATTAGAATGCAATCACTTGCCCGACTTATTTTTCGCTTTGCACAGCGTCATTGCTGATTAGATCTTGAGCCGGAAGCTCGCCGTTTGTGACTACTTCGGCCGCGGGCATTGGCAACTTTCTTCTCGTAGAGGGCTCTGTCTTCCTCGTCTCGCAGCACTCTGTAAGCTTGTGCTTGTTTCTTCTGCTCGTCAGTCAAGCGAGGTTTAACCTTGTGCGAGCCGTCGGCATTTATGCCACTCGATTTCCCCTGCATTTGTTCCATTTTTTCACCCATTTCCGTTTTCATATTGGCAATCTCTTTCTTGGCGTTGGACATCATCTTGTCAATTCTGCTCATATTTTGTTCCTTCGCGGGAAGGGCTTGCATCTCAGTTTTGTTCTTTAGTTGCTGCGCCCAAGCAGCCGCCGTCTCAGCTTGGATCATCCGAAGCTGTACTCGAGTTTGTTCAGTTTCTTGAGCACTTTCTGGAGACGGTATAGGCACCATCCCCAACATGGCGCGTGTAGAAGGCGTATTGATTAGATATGCTTGTACCCAGGCCAAAGCACCGCTGGCCGCAAAATACAGCTGCAGAGCAGCAGGCTGGAATGAGATAAACACCATGGATAAAGCTGGAAGCCCAATCAGCATTCCTTTGCCGAGAGAACTTCGCATCATCTCGTTCATTCCAGTCTCTGCTCCTTTCTGTAAATCCTCTTGTTAGATGTGCTCATTAAAAATTGTGGAGTTCAATGTACCTTGAGAGAAAAGTAAGTGAAGGCCGAAGCTGCGATGGGAAGCAAAAATAATGGATCATGAGCAGTGAGATCGGTGATCCAAGCAGCATGTTCGCTAGCGAGTGCAGGTACTGGCAGAGAAGTCATGCCTCTCACGACACGAAAGCAACCAAACCCGAGAGGTATTTGAAGGATTGGCAAGAAATTCTTCCAAACACTTATTCCAAGATCTTTGTGGATTGTGTCCAGCTCTTCCTTGACCTTTGCGGCTTCCAATTGTTTGCCCTGTGTAAGGAACATGTGCCGTTGAGTCCTGAGAATCTTCACTTTGTCTTTGATAGGGACAGTAAGCGCAGCATTATTGGCGGCTGTTACCGCAGGCTTAAAAAGAGCCAGGCGAACCAAAGCAGCACTTGCGACGATACTGGCCCACCAAGGTATCCCGCTCATCATATGAATGTGTTCAATCGTCCATTCCATGAAAGCCGACGGACCCCAGCCATAATCGAGGCCGAGATCTTTCAAGTAGCCAAGACGTTCGGGAATTTGGGAAATCGGTATGACATCTTCGAGAACGGAGGGATCGCTCGCAGGTACTTGCGTTACACCCTCGCTGCCGGCCGGGGCATTGTTCGTCGACGTCGAGTTAAAGCGAGCAAAAGAGGAGCCGGACACAGCAGCTGGCGTCCAGGACAAATTGGCTTGAAGTCGTACTCGATTTCCTCGGCCAGTCCCGAGATTCGGCCTTGAGGCAATGTGTGAGAGCTATCGCTAGGTCAGTGGTGAGGGTTTCGGAGCAGCAAGAAATCAGCTGTAATTGACGGGGTAAAGACAAACCGAACGAGCCGACACGAAGGTATTCACAGATCGAAAACCTCCTGCCTTCCCCGCAACGGCGTATCTCGACAGAGCGCGACTGCCGAGCATCTTGGCGAATACGAATGGGCAGCTGCTGCGAAGAAAATGCTGAAGCTGGAACTGGGACTGGTTCATAGTGATAAGCAAATTATTTTGTTGTCCAACGCCAAGCCCGAATCTGCCAGACCTACCGCCCCGGCCATCAGCCAATCACGGCCACCAGCACGATCAACCTGCTATAGATTATTCTTACATACATCTTGGGTAATGCGAACAGCTGCAAACTACTGTACATGTGAATAATTCTTTAAATACGCCCTCTGCGGGCCTCGTCCTTCTCCCATAAACTTATCTCCAGTCCAATTGCTGTCTAACGTATTAGATTAGTACTAAATGATCCTCGATCAAGTCTGACATCTTAAATATCGTCCGATTGAACTTTAACGACTTCGTGGAATGAGTGATATATAACTTGTGTAATTAATTTCCTTTTCTTCTTGTTCCTTTTCTGAATGTCCCGAAAACGCCGCCCAGTGAGTGTGTCCCATTCTATGTACATGCGCGAGAGGACGTGTAACCAATCCAGTGTGAAATTCATTACGAAGGTTGGACCAGTAATTCCTCCATACTATCGGAATCTCAAAAGAACAAAACCAAATATTATCAGTATTTCCTCGTCCGCGTGATGCCTACTCCAAGGCCGCCGCATCCTCCACATTGGCATGAGGGTTCCTCCTCCGGTCTCGGATTTCTCTCATTTCAATACCGGGCCCGGCAGGCGCAGTGCGTCTCCACGTAGGGAAAACCTATAATTAGTCCAAATTAGTAAATCGTCACTGGTGTTCAGCGAACAGCCAACTCACCTTTGTGCCAGACCAGCCTAGACGGAAAGCGGCTTCATGTGCAAGGAGCTCGCCCAGGCCGAGCATGAGTCCATTGACAAAAGGAAGAATCACGTTGATGGCAGCACCGCGCAGCAGGCCCCAGAACGTCGGGGGTTTGTATAGGATCAGAGGAGAGCTTGATGTTGAGGGTGGCGAGGAGGAGAGCTCGTTGTGGGCGGAGTAGTTTTCAGAGTCAGAAGGCACCGTCATGGCGGAGTCGTACAGCTCGATCCGCTCGCCTGTGTTATCCCGAGCCATAGTGTGTGCAAGTTGTGTGGTCGAGACAAGAGGTCACAGATGGCTTGTCACAGAGGGCTTGTTCGGCTGGTTTCTCCAGACTCGTCAACCATCAACGTCAACATTGACTCGTGACTGCCGGCCGAGGTTCGGGCTTGGCACAGCTGAGTCAGCGGTTTGGGCTTTCCCTAATCTCGATTAGCGTTCTCTGCTCATTCTTTGTCCATACACATTGAAAAAACCGCTGTTTCGTTGTATTGTATTATATTATTGTCACAGAATCTATGGTAGTACTTATTTCGAACTGAATGGTCCCAGGCATGGTTGCTATGTATGGTGGCCCGACCAGTGAGAGATCAATAATGGCCCGACCTGCTCGTACCGCACCAGATGGCAGCATAGTACGGCTTCGGCTTAATTCTTGTGCATCGAGGTAGGATATGAGCATATAAATGTATACTCAACAATACTCAGCCTGTAGACATTTTGATTCCTGTGTAAATGCCCCATCCAATGCTGTTGATGGCATTTCGAATGCGGCTCCGCATGATGACCAATCAGGCAACAGTGACGTACGCCGCCAGCGCGAGAGCTTCGGTGGGCATGTTCGTTCCGCCATCAATTCCACCTCTGCCTCGACCTCTCGTTGCTCAAAATAACCAGGCGCCCGTCTATTCATACATCCTTCCCGTATCGAAAAAGAGAGCGCAACTTACAGTCTAGTCGTCTTGACCTTAAGACTTCTCATTGTTTTAACGCTCGTGGAACCCCCGCCATCGAGATGGCCTCCAACACCAGCCAAGATGACATCCTGTCTCAGTTCTGTTACATGACAGGAACCACCCCAGCAGAGGTAGGAATAGCCATTTATCCACTTGCAAAAGAAAATTATATGAAACTGACTAATAATTTTTCAGGCTCGACCTTTTTTGGACGCGAACCACTGGGACGTCGATGCCGCCGTTACGGAATACTTTGCGGACCAGGAGGAGGAGCTTTTACAAGACATGGAGGCCAGTGGCGGTAGGCGGCTTGGGTCTGATGACCCGGCTGAGCAGTCGACTGGAGCTCCCTCTCTTGGACAGGGGCCCCCGGCCGCTTCACGGTCATCCCAGGGCAGGTCTGGGGCTGCTAAAAAATTTGCAACCCTGAGGGACCTGTCGTCGGGCAGCGGAGGACGCGACTCTGGAAATGATGACGATGAAAACCAGGACTTTTTCGCTGGCGGTGAAAAATCAGGCCTGGCTGTGCAAAATCCAGATGACATCAAGCAGAAAATCCTCGAGAAGGCCAAGCTGTATGACTACCCTTGTTCCTACTTAGACGAGTACTGGTTCCTAATTCTCTCATTCTAGCGCCCAGCCGCCCCCGTCGGACGATTCGACATCGAAGACTTCGTATTTCACTGGGGCTGCACGCACGTTGGGAGGTGACGACACTCCAAGCCAAGTGATTCAGGACCCGAATGAAAACAGACCCCAGCGACCACCACGAGTCCAACGTACATTGCATTTCTGGGCCGACGGGTTTTCGGTGGAGGATGGGGATTTGTACCGATCTGACGATCCTAGGAATGCGGGGATCCTGGAAGGCATTCGACGTGGACGAGCCCCTCTCTCCATCATGAATGTCCTACCCGGCCAGGAAGTCGACGTAGAAATTAAGCAACACGAGGAGAAATACACCAAACCCAAACCAAAATACAAGCCATTCTCTGGCTCTGGGCAACGCCTTGGGAGCCCGACTCCCGCCATTCGCACCTCCCAACCTGAGCCCGCTGCGGCGACCGCCAGTCCGTTAGAAGCAGCCAAGCCAGATGTTGACGAGTCACAGCCGACAATCACTTTGCAGATCCGACTTGGTGATGGCACGCGTCTCACATCTCGATTCAACACGACTCATACAATTGGAGATGTATACTCTTTTGTGTCAGCAGCCAGTACTGACAGCCAGTCTCGGCCTTGGGTGCTCATGACAACTTTCCCCAGCAAAGAATTGACCGACAAGTCTGCAGTTCTAGGCGATTTGTCTGACTTTAAACGAGGCGGAGTTGTCGTGCAGAAGTGGCAGTAGTCTATCGCTCGCTGGTAACCTTGGTTTTCTATTTCTAGTACAGTGCCGTTGATATAACGGCTGCATGGCCTAGATAGACATCTAAAATCAAGACTTCCTCGCACTTTAGACGAAAGATTAACCAATTATGATTCTCCGTAGTTATAGATATTGATTGCGTACGTTGGTTACATGTAGAGTGATGTTTGTTTTACATATATGTAAAGATACGTACATGTATTGTAAAATATATGCAGAATGTATTTGCATTCCTCATGCCGTGTTTAATCTCCGAGTTCAAGAGATTTTTGAGAGTACAATGCTGGTTGTCGCCATGAAAATATAGAAACTGTAACATGCTTAGCAATCAGCTCCGATGACGCAGCTTTTAGCTTCAAGTCCTCCGCGGAAGAACCACAAATTTCCCTCGCCACCATCTTTGTACCTGGTCTATTATTTCAATACCTCTACCTTTCGCAATTTCAATTTGGGCTTGAAAAAAAGAAACATTGCCTCTATATGAGATGCCTCTCGACGGCGTCAAGAAAATTGTGCTGGTGAGTTGGCCGCCGTTCTTCGCCGCGGAGTCTACCCCTCACCTTATCGATAAACCGCGCGCTCTTTCCAAACGCAAAAAGGCTAGAATAAAAAAACTGACAAGGATGGCTTACAGGTTCTCTCCGGCAAAGGAGGGGTAGGAAAGTCCTCGGTGACGCTTCAGCTTGCGCTCGCGCTTTCGCTACAAGGCAAATCAGTCGGCATCCTCGATATCGATCTCACCGGCCCGTCAATTCCACGCATCGTTGGGAAGGAGAATGAGAAAATCACACAATCATCCCGTGGCTGGATCCCAGTTGAGGTCCACCCAGCAGAGATATCAGAGAACCAAGAGAGTACGACGCCGCGCGGTTCGTTGCGATGTATGTCTGTCGGCTTCCTTTTGCGGGATCGTGGAGATGCGGTGATATGGCGAGGTCCGAAGAAGACCGCGATGGTGCGGCAATTTCTTACCGATGTGTACTGGGGAGAAACGGACTATTTGCTTATAGATACCCCACCGGTAATTCTTGTCCATTGGCAGTTTTATTGTCGTGATGATTTTGCTAATCTCAGTCAATGGGATTCAGGGAACAAGCGACGAGCATATAAGTATCGGCGAAAGCCTTCTTACCATGGCATCTACATCAACCACCACAGCTACATCCCAAAAAATACCACACCTTGCTGGGGCTGTTCTCGTGACGACACCACAGGCCGTCGCAACGTCTGATGTGCGCAAGGAAATAAACTTTTGCGCAAAGACACGCATCCCAGTTCTGGGTGTCGTGGAGAATATGTCCGGGTATACATGCCCTTGCTGCGGAGAAGTAAGCAACATTTTCTCACGAGGTGGAGGCGAGGTCATGGCGACTGAGATGGCTGTTCCCTTCCTGGGGCGAGTCCCAATCGATATTAAGTTTGGGCAGCTTGTTGAGAGTCAAAAGATTGAGGGTGATATAGACAGTGATGTGGACGATGAGATGGGTTTGGGTAAAGCTACGCAACAGTCTCAGGTAGAAGAGGATACTAGGTTATTGGTGGATAAGTATAGGGATTGCTGGTCTCTTCCTATATTTGAAGGGTTCGCCAAAAATCTATTGGAAAAGGTGGAGACATAACCTAACTTTAGCATTCAATTATATACCCCGTTCTTGATGCATGAGGGGCGCTACGGTTTCTGCTTTTTTCTCTTGTCCTTATTGAAGAATACATATAGTACAGAACGAACATTGACTGTGATTTGAAAGCCAGTATTTTCCTCATCTTTGAATAATTTAGTCATAAATTGCTCAATGGATATCAACGTTAAAAAACCGTGGATACAAAATATTCAACGCCTGTCCTTCCTCAGGCGCCGTCAAACAAGAAAACAGATGATGGAACGCCAAACCAGGGCCTAAATGATAAATACATCCAATATATCAGAAAGGTCGATAATTCAGGCACTCGAGACAGCGATAGCCCGGTCTTGATCTCTCGCCAGCACGGCGCGGAGAGTGATTTCCGCAGAACGTGTCTGAGGTTCGATATTTTGTTGGCTATATCCCTCACGTTGGGCAATTGTTTTCAACCAGTCTAACCAGTCTTGCACTTCCCTGATAAAAGATTTCCTATTAACAAATTGATTCTGAAAACATCCCCGGCGATTTGCAGAAAAGGACGTTGCCCGAAGCGTTGGTGAGCCTTGCGGCGTATCTGGGGGTACTGATGGCCAAGATGATCTGTTGCCCTGAGCGTCCAGGAGCGTTTCTGAGAGCATTGCTGGAGAGGCAATGTTCGACCTCTTGGCAGTTGTGGATGAACCATAGACTGATGCTAGCAGAGCCTTGCCAATTGGCTTTGCTGTTTCAGAGCACGCCTCCATTCTGACCACTGGAACTTCTGACGGGCTTGATTCACTGGCGACAATGTCATGGTTGTTTATTTGTTCAGAATTGGCTTGACCTCCGTTCGGCCTTTGGGTTATTTGCCGATAACCAGTGGCAAATGCGGTTGTTCTCAAATTCTCAAGTAAACCGATTGTTGAACCGCAATGATCGTTCTCGTCATCAACAATCACAACATTGTTATCGTCTGCATTGGCTAGTCTTTCACTGCTCACACTGGCTTCTTCAACTGTGACCAAGCCACCCAAGGGAGGGCGCATTTCGCCAAACGGGGCGATATGACTTCCGTATTCGTTGGCAAGACTAAGTTTACTACGACCGCATATTTCAGCAATCGAGTCCAAAGTACTGCGAATGTCAGGTTCGATTGCTTGCAAGATCGCTTCGATGTCGAATTCATCCACAGAAGGCATCACACATCGCCGTGACTGCGAGTCGGAAGACATATTTGTTGATGATCGAGACGTATCGGCATCTGGAGAATATGACCGGACCAGGACCGGCTGCGAAGCCAGTGTCGAAGACCGCCCAGTTATGGGTTTGTTGTCTCGGGGTCGCCGGGATAGAGGCTTTGGGTTGCGATGTAGTTGACGCAACGCCGTGGTACGCCTTGCCAACGTAGACTCGTCAAGTCTCAAATCCCCCTGACGAGGCTGTGGCAGATGAGATATGGAAGTACCCGGCGAAGGCGCTAGGCCAGAAGACCCTTGCGGCCATGCCGACTGTGGCAGCGATGTCGATAGTCGAGATCCATCCTGGTGGGTCGCCGTATAGTCGGATCTGGAATCCATAATGTCCACGTCCTGCTGCAGACCGCACACGTGCAGCAAACCAATTGACGGTCAACACACGTACCAAGCGAGTGCCGTGGCTACGCAAGGATAGGGAAGCAAAACGACACCGAAGGGCAGTTTGTTGAGCGCAGTAGTACTGGCAAACGGCGGACCGGCCCCAGGTTCATAGTATAGCACGTACCATTTAAGCGGGGTCTTGACACTCGAGAGGCGCGATGCAGGACAGAGGAAATAGCGCCTGGCCAGAGGGTGGCTCACTATGCAAACTGCGTGCTGAGGTGAAGAACCGCAGTGCTACCTGGGATCAAAAACGCGAAACATTCATGACGGAGGGATGAGTTGTCCCGCATCGTGGAAACCGATTGCAGCTAGGCACATGCCAAGACCGATCGCGCGATCGATATCCGCATGACTTGGTTGAACCAGCTGCCAGCCTCCTTTTTCATGTATTGTTAAGATATTCCACTTGAAGCAACGAGATTCTTCAACCGTGGATGAGAGAGGGATTGAGTCCATGGGTTGTGTTACTCAAGAACATACCCCGAAATGAAGCGTTTGAAAACAAACACGCCGGTCTTTTTCAAACACTAGTGACCAATTGTACCTTGGTAATGGAGAATCCACTACGGGTTGTTGCCAGATTTGCGTAAAAAATACCGCGAAAAGTTGTAATAACTCGTTACCAATACAGAAATGAAACCTTATGTTACTGGTCAAGACTATAGCGAGTAATGATAATAACACACTAAATATTTGCAAGTTACTGCCACCCACCAACATTGAACTTGACAGCTGCCCGCCAACAGTACCATACGTGCTCTCCATTATTGACATTCCAATTCACTGGTCGCAAAGGAAGGCATGGGAATCTCACCAATATGAGCAGAGAATTTGTACGCGTACACCCACTCCCCCTAATGAACCTTTGCGACACCGCGCCGTACTAATTCAAATCGCAAACAACAGTTTCCCGATTCCGACGAGTCGGGGTCCGACTTTGACGAAGCTACGACTGACCTGCCATTCCCCAAGCCTCTCTCGCGCGATTCGTTTCTTACCTCCGACTTCGACCCGGCGACATATCTCTCTTCTCTTACAAACAGACATCAAACCCTTGAAGACTTGCGACTCGAGCTGCGCGAGTTAAGCCAAGGGCTGAGCAAACAGCTGCTCGACCTTGTCAACGAGAACTACCAGGATTTCTTGTCGCTTGGCGACTCTCTCAAGGGAGGTGAAGAGAAGGTCGAAGAGGTTCGGGTGGGACTATTAGGCTTTCAGCGAGATGTCTCCGCAATACAAGCCAAGGTTGATGCTCGGGCAGCCGAAATGCGGAGTCTTTTGCAAGAGAAGAAGCAGTGCAGAGTCAAGACGAACGTTGGAAGGGCTCTCTTGGATATTGCAGAGCGAATTGAAGAGCTAGAACAACGATTGATGATTCCGGACCCAGAGAACCCCAACATCGCACGCGACACTCCCGACGAAGACTCAGAACTGGAAGACTTTAGCAACGACAGCTCTGATGATGACGATGGTGACTTGGAAAACGGAGAACATGAGTCCGCTATAATCTCACTCAAGAGGTTGGATCACAATGTTCAAAAGTTTGTTTACATCATTGCCGAGTCCGAGCAAATAGGCCAAAAACACCCTTTCTTGGTCAATCAGGAGCCTCGTCTACAAAAGATCAAATCAACATTACTGCTGGACATCGACACCGCCCTTAAACAACCCAGAAAAGCTGGAGCCAAAGGTGAAGCCCGTGTACTTAAAATCCAGGGTCTCCGAGACTTGCTGGAAGCCGAGACTGAAGTAAATGGGCTCAAACAGCTTTCAATCTAGGGTGAGACATATCTTGGCTCGAATGTTGTAATTTATTTTTTGCATAGCGTGGAGTTTGGGAACCATGAAACGAGATTAGCTACTTCAATTGATACCATGAGACGCCACGAATAGAAAAAAAAAAAGCTTTAAAGATACACTCTATGGAAAATATTATACAGGATAGATCTTTTCAAAGTCCAGTAAGGAATGATGTCTGTACGGAGTTTTCAGAGGTGAAATCCCCGTTAAGACTGAAGCCAGGGCCGTGTGTCGAGCTCAGCACCTATGATGTGTTAGCATTTCAGTAGACAAACGGGCAAGTGTATGTGACATACGACTTCATAAATTTCTTTTGTGATACGGTCACTCAATTGAGTGGCATCTTTCTTGATCTGCTCAATGCTGGCGCGCAAATTGTCTCGCAGCTGATCGGGTGAAAAGCCCAATTGGCCGATTGGCATCCGAATAACAGCATCTCTCTCACGGTATACGGTACCTCCACGAAGCATCTGCACACGGATGCCAACATCGTCGACCACGGTACCGTTCTTGACGTTCGGCATCAGTCCTCTCGGACCAAGGTATCGACCCATTCCGGCCTTGTTCATGGCGTCAAGACTATCCGTGTGACAGATGCACCGCTCGAATTCAATATTGCCTGCCTTGACAGCATCAAACACTTCTTGTTCTCCGACCAGCGACGCTCCCGCTGCGAGGGCTTCTTTTGCGTGCTTCGAGCCCGAAGGTGCAATCACGCATATCCTTGATTCGGTCTGCACGGCATGAGGGAACCGCACCATGTTTCGGATGACAGGCCCATCCCTTTTCGACTTCAATCTGATATGGACCTCGTACTTGGATGATTCACGGTCGCGTCCGACTTCGAATGCGCGAATGTATCTGCGATATCGTGTGAGAAGAATTGTCCGAGCTGTCTACTCAGTCTGCTTAATCTTACCTCATCGCATCGCAGAGAGCGTAGCGATCAATTTGAGACAAATCATGTTGCCGGAAATCCCTTGGCCCCTTTTCCTTTTTCTTGGTCTTGCCTTTGTCCTTCTTCCCTTTGGCTTGAGAAGCACAGCGAACCTGCTGCCGTTGCAGAGGATAGATGAAAGGGGCAAGGCGAGCATCATTGCGCAGACATAACCGAGACGACAGCAACATGTTCCTTCCGGCCGCTGGCAGGGCCGACGTCGGTGTAGCCATGGCAATGGGATGATATAGGCTGCGCTGTTCACGACGAAGCGACGACGACTTGCTGTCTGCGAATTGTTTTCGCGGAAGCTGACATCACGGAAAAGCAGTTTCTCCGTCGGCCTTTTCGCAGTGGATCCGCCAGCTAGCGCCAAGACTTGCGATTTGCTGTGGGGCATTCACTGAGTCACCCCGCCATCGCTATCGTATCTTTTTTTTTTTTTTTTCTTCGTGTTCTTCCTTGTGTTTTTTGTCAATTGGATCCTGGACCAAGCACAAATGGCAACATTCAAGCTAGTCTGCGCCGCTGGGGCCAACCCGGCCGATGTACTGCCCGCTACTCTGATTGCTACTTCTGTTAACCAGGCCCGCCCAAGTCCCGTTGTGGAAATCACTTATGAAGAGGGCCCTACACTACCTGGTGGTGACGTGATTGAATTCACCGGACAAAGTGAAAAGACAGCTTCGGGTCTTGATGCTGTTATCAAGGAGCTCCGTGCCACTTTTCCTTTTCTCAAAGGCAAAAATGAGGCTCAGGTATGTTTGCCCCGCTCTCTTTCTTCGTTTTGCCAGAGATTGGGGGACTAGAGGAAATCATTTCTAATACCTTTACAGGAAGAAGAATGGCTGTCCCGAGTACACGAATACACTCCTCTCAACTTCAAGGCCGTAGAAGGTCCTTTGCAGCGCCTGGACTCTTACCTTGTTCTCCGTTCGTTCTTGGTCGGCTACTCCCTGTCTGCGCCCGACATCGCCATTTGGGGTGCGCTCCGTGGCAATCGTGTCGTTGTATCTGCTATTCAAAAGGGAACGTTTATCAACCTTACTCGTTGGTTTCGCTTTTTGGAGGAGCTTTGCACGTGGACTACTGGTGCGGTTGATGATATCAATGCGGCAGCAAGGGCAAAGAAAGCAGCCAAGTCTAAAGCCGGTGCTAGCTACGATATTGCTCTGCTGAATACTGACGGCGGTGTTGTGACTCGGTTCCCGCCAGAGCCGTCTGGATATCTACACATCGGACACGCCAAGGCAGCGCTACTGAACGACTATTTTGCACATGAGAAGTACAATGGCACTCTTCTTTTGCGATGGGATGACACAAACCCATCAAATGAGAAAGAAGAGTTCACGAATGCAGGCATTGCCGATCTTGCTTTGATGGGTATCAAGCCTGACAAGGTTTCCTACTCGTCGGATCATTTCCAGCTGCTCCATGATTACTGCATTCAGATCATCAAAGATGGCAATGCGTACGCCGACGACACAGACAAGGAAACCATGGCACACGAGCGTATGCACGGAATCCCAAGTAAGCGTCGCGATGCTTCTGTTGAGGAGAATCTGGCACATTTCGAGGAAATGAAGAGTGGCTCTGAGGAGGGCCAAAGGTGGTGCATTCGTGCCAAGATCTCACCGGATAACAAAAACAAAGCCATGAGAGACCCTGTTATCTATAGATGCCAACAAACGCCGCACCCCAGGACTGGATCTACATGGAAGGTCTACCCAACCTACGACTTCACCTGCCCTATTTTGGATTCAGTCGAAGGAGTAACCCATGCCCTGAGAACCATTGAGTACCGTGACAGAAACCCACAGTATGAATGGATGCTGGATGCCTTGAAACTTCGCAAGGTTCAAATCTGGGATTTTGCCCGCATGAACTTTGTCCGAACTCTGCTGTCAAAGAGAAAGCTTACCAAATTGGTCGACAGCGGGGCTGTTTGGGGATGGGATGAGTATGTTTATCTGATCTTTCCACAACAAGATCCTTTTGCTGACATTATTCTAGTCCCCGTTTCCCCACGATCAGGGGCATCCGACGACGCGGTATGACTATTCCCGCCCTCAGGGAGTTTATCCTGAAACAGGGTCCTAGTCGCAATATAATCAACCTCGACTGGAGTATTTTCTGGGTTCGTTTGTATCAAAGTCAATTGATGAAGTTATTGTCTAACAGATTCTCCAGTCTACGAATAAAAAGCACATCGATCCTGTGGCACCGCGTTTCACTGCAATCTCCAAGGAGAATGTGGTCAAGGCAACTATCAAAGGTGCTCCTGCTCCCTTTGTCGAAGACAAGCCTAAACATAACAAGAACCCGGAAGTTGGTACAAAAAAGGTTGCTTTCAGCGATTCCATCATTATGGAGCAAGAAGATGCCAAGAGCTTCAAGCAAGATGAGGAAATCACCCTTATGGGCTGGGGTAACGCCTTTGTTCGCAAAATTGAAACATCTGGTGACATTGTGACACACCTTGAGCTAGAGCTTCACTTGGAAGGAGACTTTAAGAAGACGGACAAGAAGGTTACATGGTTGTCTACCGAGGGGCAGCAGCTGATCCCCGTCGATCTTGTTGGCTTTGACCATCTCCTCACAAAAGACTCTCTTCAGGAAGACGACAACTTTGAGGATTTCCTCAACCCAAAGACTGAATGGCACGAAGACGCCTTTGCGGATGGTAACATCGCCGAGTTGAAGGTTGGTGATATCATCCAATTTGAGCGAAAGACCTTCTACCGTCTTGACCGCGCATTTGCTGCGGACGGTAAGCCAGCCGTCTTCTTTGAAATCCCGACTGGTAAAGGTGGGAAATAATTGTTCTCAATCGACACTTGGTAGAAGTCTGAGTCTTATTAAGGGCGAAGCTTGAGTCGTCACTGCTAGAAAAGTACCAGTTTTTGCATGCAACCGAGTTCACATTATATAAAGTAGTCATGAGAATTTCAATGCGGCATGAAATTTGACTTGAGACGAAAACCATACGCAGCAACACATGTAATTGTAGTTGAAGTGAGGGTGTATGAGAAGGTATGACATCCACGTAATAGAGAGCCTGGAGACAGGACGCTGCCAGAATTACATGGAACCAAACAAACTGGCTCATTGGGTGCTGGTATGCACGTAGGCGCTGCCCCACCCGAGGTGCTCGACGTCAACAAGGCTGCACCAGTTCACCTGCTCTCTCAGCATCAGATTGATACCCAAAGCAAAATCCAAAGACTTCAAAAGAACTTCATTTTTTATATCATCTGAAAAGGAAATTCTATCGACCGAACTGCAAGCATGACAGTTATCCCGGCTGCCGTCATCATAATATTGCTCGTTTTGGTAAAGTGTTTCCAACCTTTGGCGATTTCAAACATCGACTCTGTCTTCTTCGTCCCCTTGCCTCTGCTAATACGAAGTGGCTATCATTAGTTGATCGGTATTTCTATTTTCCTAGGAGGGTATGTGAAAGACTTCCATATAAAACACAATAACGCTAAATTCAGCTTGTCACAACAGGATAGCATGGTCGCGGATCAACTCCCTCTTTCTTCCATTCCCAACCTCGGTCAGCGCCATCGCTACTCTTTTCCCGTTGTTTTCTTTTTTAGTCGTAATTACCATCAATTCACTTGTTTCGCGGTTTGAAAACGCAAATGCTCACAGGAAACGAATCACGTCGAGTAATGATGCCAACGGGACCACGGCGACAGGAGGAGCTTCGTCCGCGTTTCGCCCATTTCTCACATTCATTCTCGATAACTTCATGACAATTCTTCCCACAGTGCTTGCTACAATATCAGCTACATACATCATGCCAAGCGATAATAACTGTCATTTGGAACAAGCCTGGCAAACTTACTATCACAACAAAGATGTGAATGCCATTCGCTCCATCCAGGACAGACTTCAGTGTTGTGGTTTACGAAGCACTCGTGACAGAGCATGGCCTTTCAAAGATGCGACCCATAACGATAGAGCATGTGAACAGTCAATGGGGTATAGACAGAGTTGTCTAGAACAGTGGAGTGACAATGAGAGAAAAGTTGCCGTTCTAGTCTTTGCGGCAGCTGTTCTAGGATGGGGAATTAAGGTATTTAAACATTTCCAGAGCCTGGGTAATAAACCAGCTAACAAATACTTAGTTGGGGCTCATGAATCTCGGCCCTAGAGGCCTGTGGACTTTCAACAGTTCCGCTTTCCGCCGCCGTGCGTGGACACATGGTGTTAGGAATGGCACCGGAGACCCATTTACATGCCCAAGGCTACTTCCCTCCTCCTATACTGATGATCCAAACGAAATTCAGAGGGTAAGAGACGAGGAAGCTCCATCCACCGATACCGCGCCGGGAGAAAATCCCTTGCTGGATGCGGATGCTCGCGATATAACCTCGCCCGACGGTCAAGACCTATCTGGGACAGGCCCTTGGCGGGTAAATGAATGAAAAGTCGCTACCGAAAAGCTAGTAGGCAAACATTTGTTAGTTTTCAAAAGAAGCCTTCGTGATTGGGATGGCTATTTCCATTATGAATGTGGTTTATCAACAGGTCAAGAATAGTCAAAAAGGTAGTCAGCTGCGTTAAGAAAACATCTCCTTGGGATTCCACGTGATATCCAAGAGTCCATCAGCATATAGCCCACTCACTATAAGGCGGCCTCGTTTGGAGTCCATATCGCCGGTTGTAACGCTTGGATAGTTCGTTCCGTCATCTATAGCCATGAGCTAGGGTTTCATCTGACAAAGATATTCACCACATACCAGCATAGAGGGTTCGGGCATAGTATTTACTGTGCAGGTTAAACAGACTTCCTGGAAACGGGCTAAGGTCCGGGCCATGTCCACGTCGAATATCTGCAACAACAGACGGCGCTACACATCCGTGTGGTCCTCTTGCCATACAATAGAGTCTGCCAGCATCTGGAGACCCTGCTGCAATGACTCCACGAATGAATTTGCCATCTCTATCGAAAACAGCCGGGTCGTCAATTGCTAGAGAACGGTCGAAACTGAGACTATGAGGATGAAAGGTCAGGTAGACCTTGTTATAATTCCCAGAAAGCGCATTCGTCTCGATCTCACGTTCGTAGATTCTGACAAAGTTCGTGCTACTTGAAGCAACCAATACCTCTTTCCCCGTCGGTGTCACAACAATACCATTGGCATATGGAATCCCTCCTGCGGCGATTGTAAATATCGGCTTATTCTGGCATGTGAAGTCCACAAAGGTGACCCATCCCAGCGGAAGGCCAAGAACAGACTCTGTGAAAGAAAGTACTGGGTGTTTCTGTCTGATGAGATAGTGGTCATTTGTGACATAAAATGAGGTATATGAGACTGGCGCAACACAATTCGGGGATCGTATCGAGTGACCACCATCCGATATACTTGCCACGTAAGTAGCCCGGGCATTCTCGTAGTCAATGTCCATAACCTCCACAGTGCCTACAACGCTACCATGGTTGACCAGAAACAATCTTGTCCGCGGACTTCCTTCACCACGGAAGATGTTGAGACCGAGGGGACGGAGAATAAAATCGGAAGGAAACCCTTCCAGCTCCAAATCCTGGAGCGTACCAGACCTTGCGTAGTCGTATAGGAGCAAACGAGCTTTTGGGTGCGGATTTCGGGTTTGACCCTAAACCCATAAGTGAGTAGCTAGCAAAGAGTAGCATTGTATTGGAGCTTCCTACCCATAAAGTATTCCAGAATACTCTCCCAGGATCGGAAGCGATGATTGCAAAGCCATATTCACAATCCAACACAACGCCCTCGAAGAATCCAACGCGGTCCTTGAAAAGTGTCCAAACCAAGCCACTTCGGAAGGCGAGCCATTGTTCGGGCAGTCGTGGCAGCTCTATCCAAGGCGAGAGCAGCTTATGCAGGGAGGCCAAGATGACAGAAAGAACCACAATGGTAGCGGACGCCTAAGACAATCTTAGCGATGATAAAAATTCCTGCTTATTCCCATCGTACCTGGACGAAGGATAGGCCGCTCATCCTGAGTGAGGTGGTATGAATAAAACTAAACCTTGAATATTTGTAACATACCACATTAAGAATTGCTTGATCAACGACAGTACGTGCATAGTGACTCCAAGGAACACGGAGACATGTCGCGCGGTCACGCTCGTAGCCTTGTGGCCGTTCCTTCCTTCCACTTCTCGAGTCACATGCAACTCCATCCTCTCCATTCCTTCTCGGGCATAATTTTCATTCGTTTTCATCCTCTGCTATCTAATAAAATTTGACTATTCTATTCTTTCCAATGCTGCAGATTTTTTTACGGTCCTTGAGCCGGGTTCGCCGGGAAGTCAAAGAGAACAACAATTGACTGCCACGTAAGGTACCGTGGCTTGATTCGAAACGCACCGCTTCTCCGAGCCAGTTACATCCTAGCGATGACCATCTCCAGTTTAGTAGATTCGCTGTTTCCAAGAATCTTCTTCTAGAAATTGCGCTTTTGAGAGACCTTCGGGCTGAAAGTATACCGCAGTCTTGGAACAAACACAATACGTCAACTCAGAATCATCAACAGCCGATGATTTGATATTTCATACTTCGCACTTTTTTCTAACGTGGGTACCATGCAATTGAGATGATCATGATACGTCACTGTGAGCTTGCGAGCCTTTCCAAGTTGTGCTGAAGGTAGTACCAGGCAATCTCGCAGTTTTCGAAATTTCCTGGCAACTCCGTTCACACGGGAAACGTTTTGGAGCAAAACAGCCACGCCTGGTCGGTTGTTTCCAACAGAGAGTTTTATCACGTATAATATTTGTCTATCTCTACGGGTGTCAGAGGTACAACCATCAGTTAATAGAAGGTCGTTCAACAGGCTTTGACAACAAGCCCAAATGCCCGATACCGGACAAGACTCGCGTGATGTCGAGAAGCAGCAGTCACGTAGCCCGGATCGCAAGTCGCGAGCCGAGCGGCGTATGTCTCGTACTGAAAGGCGCATGTCTCGGGCAATAAGTGTTGCCCAGGATCCAAAGCTAGACGAATATGAGAAATTGGTCAAGTATGTATCAGTTTACAGGGAGCCGGGGAAGGCCGAGGCCCTAGACGAAGAGGGCGAGATGAAACGAGTGTGGTACGCTCCCTGGAAGAAGAGATGGCAGCCTGCAAAAGCGGCAGTGGATGCTACCCAGCATTTTCCTGAGGACTGGCTTATAACCGACATCAAGCAAGGCTTGACGGAAGCAGAAGCGAATAATCGTCGACGTCGTTCTGGGTGGAATGAATTAATATCCCAGAAGGAGAACCCGATTGAAAAATTCATTTCTTACTTCCAGGGTCCTATTTTATACGGTATGGTCATGAAGCTGTTTACTCGTGCGTTTAGATACTAACTCAACCGTAAAAATAGTCATGGAAATTGCTGTCCTGCTTGCTGCCGGCCTCAAAGATTGGGTGGACTTTGGTGTGATTATTGGAATTTTGTTTCTCAATGCTTCCGTTGGATGGTATCAGGAAAAGCAGGCAGCAGATGTTGTTGCTAGCCTTAAGGGAGATATTGCACTGAGATGCACGGCCGTTCGTGATGGACATGAGCAAGAAATCCTAGCTCGTGAATTGGTTCCCGGAGATGTGGTATGAACAGTCTAATACTGAAACTCTTCGGTCCTATCATGCTAACGTCAGAAGGTTATTGTTAGCGAAGGAAGTGTCGTGCCTGCAGATGCCAAGGTCATTTGCGCGTATGATGATCCAAACGGCTTTGAAGAGTTCAAACGTATGCAGGCCGAAGGTGCTTTCGATGACTCGTCGAACGAAGAAGACAATGAGCAGGAGCAGGGTGGGGAAGAGCATCAAGAAGACGAAAAGCAATCTGATGGTGACAAGGCTCAAAAGAATGAAGAGGAAGGCGATGAAGAGGACACGAAAGAAAGTCGAAAGGGACACTCGCTACTAGCATGTGACCATTCCGCAATTACAGGTGAATCTCATGCTGTGGATCGATACATGGGAGATGTACTTTACTACACGACAAACTGTAAGCGTGGGAAAGCCTTTGCAGTGGTACAAACAACGGCCAAAACGTCTTTCGTTGGAAGAACTGCCAGCATGGTAGCAGGTGCTAATGATAAAGGGCATTTCGAACTTGTCATGGATAATATTGGATCATCTTTATTGGTCCTTGTCATGGCATGGATTCTTGCTGCGTGGATTGGTGGATTTTACAGGCATATTCCAATTGCCAGCCCTGGTCGTCAAACTCTGCTGGAATATACCTTGGTGCTTCTAATTATCGGAGTTCCGGTTGGGTTGCCTGTTGTTACTACAACGACAATGGCAGTCGGGGCAGCCTACTTAGCTCGCAAGCAAGCAATTGTGCAAAAGCTAACCGCTATCGAGTCACTTGCAGTACGGCACCTTGGTATTTACACAATAGATAATTTTCTTGAGACTAACACTACGTGTAGGGTGTTGACATTCTTTGCTCAGATAAAACCGGAACACTCACGGCCAACAGATTGAGCATTCGAAACCCATATGTCGCCGAAGGAGTTGATGTGAACTGGATGATGGCAGTGGCCGCGCTAGCATCATCCCACAATATACAATCGTTGGATCCTATTGACAAAGTGACTATTCTGACACTTAAACAGTACCCGAAAGCAATGGAAATTCTTCAGCAGGGATGGAAAACCGATAAATTCACGCCGTTTGATCCCGTTTCGAAGCGTATAGTTACTGTGTGTCACTGTGAAGGCGTCAAATATACTTGCACCAAGGGCGCTCCAAAGGCAGTTTTGACATTAACAAAATGCGCCCCTAAGACAGCAGAAATGTACAAGAAGAAAGCAACAGAATTCGCCCACCGTGGATTTCGATCACTTGGAGTAGCCGTCCAAAGGGAGGGAGAGGATTGGAAGCTACTAGGCATGCTACCCATGTTCGATCCACCGCGGGAGGATACTGCCCAAACAATTTCAGAGGCACAAGCCTTGGGCATTAGTGTCAAAATGTTGACAGGTGACGCCATCGCCATTGCAAAAGAAACTTGCAAAATGCTTGCATTGGGAACAAAAGTCTACAACTCAGAACGGCTAATTCACGGTGGCCTCAGTGGTGCAATGGCTCATGACTTGGTTGAAAAGGCTGATGGATTTGCAGAAGTGTTCCCAGAACACAAATATCAAGTGGTACAAATGCTTCAAGAACGTGGTCATCTTACTGCAATGACAGGTGATGGTGTCAACGATGCACCATCTCTGAAAAAGGCAGATTGTGGTATTGCGGTTGAAGGAGCGTCCGAAGCGGCGCAATCGGCCTCGGATATAGTCTTCTTAGCCCCTGGACTCTCAACAATCATTGACTCTGTGAAAGTTGCGAGGCAAATATTCCACCGTATGAAAGCTTATATTCAGTACCGAATTGCACTGTGTTTGCATTTGGAAATCTACCTCGTCACGACAATGATTATCCTCAACGAAACAATCAGACCAGAGTTGGTCGTTTTCCTAGCGCTGTTTGCCGACCTGGCTACAGTTGCAGTTGCGTACGACAATGCTTCATTTGAGCTGAGACCGGTTGAATGGCAGCTCCCCAAAATCTGGTTTATCTCGATAATTTTGGGGATACTGTTGGCTTTGGGCACATGGACGATTCGTGGAACCATATTTCTTACTTCTGGCGGGGTCATCCAGAATTGGGGTTCTATACAAGAAGTGATTTTCCTTGAAGTTGCGCTGACAGAGAACTGGTTGATTTTCGTCACACGAGGCGCAGATACTCTTCCGTCGATCCCGTTAGTTGGAGCTATTGTTGGCGTTGACATCCTAGCGACAATTTTCTGTCTCTTTGGATGGTTCACTAACCAGAACTTTAAGACTGATCCCAAAGACAAATATCACGAAACAAGAAATGGTTGGACAGATATCGTGACGGTCGTCCGCATTTGGGGCTTTTCTCTCGGAGTAACAATAGTGATTGCGCTGGTTTACTTCACATTGAACAAGATGGAATGGCTTAATAACCTCGGGCGGAAATCAAGGAACAAGGGAGACATCCAAATGGAAAATACGCTCAGTCATCTTTCTCGTGTTACGATCGAGCATGAGAAGGAGGGTGAGGCCAAAGGTCGATACTATCTTACTGCAGCTCGCGAGGAAGAGGAAGCAGAGTAGCCTAAAAAGAACTTTTCCCCGAAATTTCCCCTTTATTTTGACGTTGGAACGCAATTTATTTTCTGATTGCCGGAGATTTTATGTGCTTTACTGAGGGATGAGGGAGAAGCTGAAGAGAATTAAGTCTGAAGATTACATAGTTTTTGATTTGTTTGTTTTTTTTTTCCTTTCTGCAAATTGAATAGGCTAGGTGCTAATTGAGGGAAATATGAGTTAGTATAATAATACTAGAGCACCTTAGGTAGTTATTGCATTTATTCAATTAATCTGTTGCGTTTTGCATATTTTCACACCGTTCTTATACATGCATGCTAACTACAGGGACTCGGGGCTGGCAGGACCACATGACGTTGGTTTAACAATTCCATGAGTAAAAAAGCGACACTCACAACCTTTCTCTAATTTCTCGAACTTAAAACCGATTATGCAAAATGAACATATTTCTATAATAAAAGGAATTTGTTGTATATGCCGATCGATAGGTAATCATGCCGTGGTTCTTCTCTCCATGTCGTCTCCAAGTGCGGAGAAATCTAGAATCTAGCGGAATTTTTGAAGAATTCCGGTCAAAAGGACAGTAAATAGTCAATTTATTTTCGGGCCTCATGTTCTATCCGTCAACGGAATATGTCCATCATTTACTGCATATCCTCCAACCTCTGACGTAACCAAGCGCCCATGAAGTTGATTCACTACAGAAAGTCTTCTCGCGTTTTTAATAAGCTTCCCAGGGTGGTATACCAATAGTACAGCCATTGAGATAAACATCATCATCGCGTCGAATATGTAGATGTACGCTTCCTGCGTGTTGACTGGGGACAACCGACTAGCACCGAATTGAATCGTCCGCACAAGATTTCGAATAATCATCGCGAGAGAAGAAATGTACAGTGCCAGCATATATCGTTTCCAGGGCAGGGAATTCTCTGAGTTGACGAGGAGAACTTTTGTAGGTTCGCGCGAAAGTCGTCGGTGGAAATCAACGGCGATCCAGACAAAAAGCGCGAAGATGAACAAGGAAAAAATCAAGCCAGCTAGCACGACCTTGTCGCCAATGCTTATGATATTTGCGTTGCCTGTAACTTGAACGCCAATTCCGCCAAGCTGAGTGCAGAAACAAATCACGTCGTTGAGCACAAAAGTGAGCGTAAGCCTTTTGACGCGCATTCTAGACAAATGCTCGGCATCAAAGGAACGAATTATGCGGCCGAGAACCATGTAGATAGTCGCTGCAAGAAGGGGAGGCGCGGTCATGATGAGAATTGCTCCTAGTGCCCAGGAACCAATATCAGTTCGAGACTGGTGTGACCAGGCTCGGCCATAATAACCAAACGTTTCACCTGTGGCCATTTGTTACCGTTAGCTGTGAGATTTTTATAATTGTCACGGAAAGTCTGTAAGTTAGTCGTACATATACCACCAATAATCATCGGAATGAAATATGGAGCGCGAAATAAGAAAATGAATATAAAATGAACGACGGTCGCGAGTCCAAATAGAGCCATGAATGCATAACCGGCGCTGGCAGAGGGTGTATAGGGATAAAAGTCCACCCAGGGGCTGGAGCCATTGGTGCCATTGTGATAAACGATGTCCATATTAGAGCGAGAAGAGATGATAATTGATTTATCAAAGGGAGGTTGTTTTCACTCTTTATATATGTTATCGCCAATTGCCTTTTTAGGAAATCTGAACCCGAATACGTTGTGGGGCTAGGCAACTTAATTCCCAAACATGCAGTTCAACTCATGTTACAGGGGTTTCAAAATTAAACAAAGAAAATTCTGTGCATCAATTGTTGCTTTTTCGTTCATTGGGTTATTGAAATAGTATATAAAATGAAAAGTATGTGGCGAAATCCGTTTCACTGGACTTACAATGCAAGGGCTCCGCTACAAGGTGCTAACCGGCTTGGATATAGTAATGTTTTATTTAGATTTACTAAACTTAGCTATTCCACCGGTTCTCTTGGATTTGCTGTATCGGCCACTCAATCCACGGATGAAATTCATCATTGAGGAAACTCCGAACGCCCATCACAATATGCGCATCCCAGTCTTTCATAAACCACACAGATTGCATGTACTTCAATAAAATAGCCCAATGTGCCAATAGTACCAGATCCACGGGTTCTTTTTGCTCAATACGACTTGTTAATTCATCTGGTAACCTATACACCCAGCCAATAAGAACCTGCATTAAGCCCACTGGTGATTTCTGAGCGGATCGCTTTTCATACACCTCATTCAAGACAGTGAGTAAGTCATTTATGGCCGAGGTGTATATTTCATGGTCTTTTTGCGTCAAAATTGTTTGATCAAGCAGCTGCTGCACCCCTCGAATATGTAGAATATGCTCGTCCAGTTCATTGCGCAGTAACGGACTAACGCTGAGTGCTTCCTGAATAACATTGGGCTTCAAAATCCCAGAGAAAACTTGGTCATGGTAGGATTTCAAAATTAATTTGACTCCATTCATGAGAACTCGCCATTCAGACAAACCTTGGTCACCGAAAACGAGGTATTCCCCGGCCCTCGGTCCTCTCGCAAAGTAGACAAAGCAGATCAGTATGGCCGAGATGTACACTTTCTGACAATTGTCTTCATTCAGTTGCGCTAATACAGCCGTGACCGAGCGAATTCCGAAAGTGAAATGGTCATCCGACTGTTGCAAGTACTGATATCGTTGGTTGGGGTTTTCATAGCCCAAATGCAGCGCTGCGAGAGCGAGAATGAGATGTAAAATGGAGTGAAATGTCATACCCCACCGAACAACTTCTATTTGCCATACATCGTGGATGCTTGGGTCATCAATGATAGTGCGATATGTTGAAACGGTAAACTGGTGGAAAAGCTCTAGGTCGGCGAAGGATATAGGGCTCTGGCCTGGGGCTGGGCTGGGCCGAGAGGTGTCGTTCAAGTCGCATTGTGTTCCGATCGAAGTCGTCGATATGTGGGCGAAACCTTCGACTTCCATGTCGGATTCTTTTCTGTGTTTCTTTTTGGAACTTGCTGATGCAGGTCGATACGGTCGGAATCGATGACTCGTAGTGGAGGGCAATCCCGAGTTGGGATTAGAGAATGTGCACTCAATCGCGTGCGTCGCACAGTTAGAACAAACTGGTTTTTTCTCATCGCACTGCAGGATATAGTCAGTATTTCTTCTATTTATGGTAAATGAACAATTAGAAAAATTAAATTGATATCAATCATTAATTAGAGTCAGAGGGGAGATAGTCAACTGGGAAAATATTTTGATTGAAGCATTCGTTGTACGTAAGGTTAGGATGACTGACATCGTCTACTAGTAGCAAACAGTTCAAACATTGAAAACTTCAATTGTCACCATTATGTACGACAAAGAAGCAAAGACTTACTTTAATGCGACGTCGCTTACAATTTCCGCATCCTAGGCGCGACTTTTGATGTGAGCGCCGTGGTACCGGTACCTTATGTGCCTCCATTGTCGATGATGGACTGGAAAGGAAATTTGCGCGTATTCGTTTCTGGCTTTGGCATATGGACTACGGTAATCTGTTGGGACCAAAGAGGCTACGAAAAATCGCTCAGATAAAATGATCGCTCAGGGGGCTCACAAATTGGTCCAATGATGAAAGGGAGGTCTGTGGATTTGCTTGCGATTCCAAGAATGCTATTCTCGAATAGTGACGATCCCCTAGGCAATTAGGGCTACGGCTGTACGAATACGCCAGAATTTCCTAATCCGGAAGTGACCCCCCACAGCAGGCTCCAGTACGCAGTAAACAATAGCGATGTAATAATAAGAACTATCATGGCTGTTGATGTATGTAGAGGTTTAGTAATATCTGAATTCCACCCCATTTTAATCAGGGCATTTTCAATGGTGGAAATGATTCTTTGAATGGACAGATACAAACTGTACCTCTGCATTGGTATGCATTCTGGAAATTATCAGCTGCTACAGGTCATCCGCAACTTAGGTAGAAGTAAAAGAAGCAAAAGTCACGAACATAAAACACATCTAGTCCTGGAGATCTGCAAGGAAATGACCGACTTTGATCGGGACTGAGTCCGATCGTGTGATGGGAATTTGGTAGCCCCACTTTTATGGTATACATACACACGGACACGCCGACAGTTAAATATAAATGTGCTCACATTCCTAAATTCCTTTGCGTATTCTTGCTAGCCACATATTGCTCATTTTTTCCGAGCCAGTTAATTAGACTAATATTGGGTATTAGCAAGTATTACTGTTTTTCGCTCTTTTTCTTTTTTAAAGGTCCGAATGGTAGGTCAGTTGGAGCTCGAAGCGAGTGCTCAATTTGTCAAAAACGGTGGTTCAAAAGTATGTACAGGTAGAATGGTAAAAATGTAAGCAAAATATGTACAAGCTCTCAAAAAGAGCAAATGCATGAATTTTGCTCGCCAAAACAAAGCGAGCGGCTGATCAGCAAGCCTAATGGTCAAGTCACGATCCGGTATAGCGAACGACAACTTGCATACCAAAAATACAAGTACCAAAACCAACTCCCACTCCTATTCTCAAGCGAATGCGTTAATTTTCTCTCTTCTACCAATTCCCAAGTAATGAATGTCATGTTTGTGTTTTTAAGATCATAATAACTGAGTCTACCTGAGACTCCATGTTCCTAGTCAAGGACGACTGGTAATTTACCAGTAGTTGCGGTTGGCAAAGCGGCGCATCACACGGGAGTTGATGGTGCCGCTGCTGTTACCGGCGCCCAAGTCAGAGCGGACACCGGCAATGAAACCGTCGTTAGCATAGGCCTGGGAGGCATCCCACATCATGACACCACCAAAGCTGGAGAATGTGGCAGAGTAGTCAATGACGGGCTTGAGGTCGGAAGCAGACAAGTATCCGGAGCCGGCAGCACCAGTGTTGGCAGGAACACCAAGGATGACCTTGACATCAGGGTTCTTGGAGGTGTTCTTGGCCCACTGGTCCCAGGTGTCAAAGTTGAAAGCAGTCTGTGTACTGGAACCAGACTGGTAGTTCTGAACACCACAGTAGTTGTTGTAGAACTGGACCCAGATAGCATCGAAGGAAACAACACCGTTGAGCATGGCGTTGTCAGCAGCGTCAGGGTAGACACACTGAGGAGCGGCAGTCAGGAAGTAAGTCTTGCTCTTGTCGGCATCCATGAGGCTGCGAAGCTCGTTGCCAAAGACTTCCATGTTAGAAACAGTGGATTCAAAGTCAAAGTCAAAACCATCAACAACGGCATCGCCGAATGGACGAGGGGTGGAGTCATTGGCGGAGGGACCGAACGTGCTCCAGATCAACTTGGCGCCAGCGGTGGCGGCATCGGAGCTGGTGAAGCCTCCTTCGCTGTAGGTGGCACCACCGATGGAAAGAAGGATGGTCTTTCCCTTTTGTTGGCAGGTCTTAATGTCCGAACTACACGATACATTGTTAGCTTTTATTCTGCTTGGCTATGTGCAAATGGAGTGACGTACCCGACTTGAGGGCAGTTGAGCAGCTCGGTGCCGTCAAAGGTGGTGCAGTTGTTGCCGGTGTTGGCAAAGTTGATGACAGGAGCACCACCTTGGCCATTGATCTCAGTCACGAAGGACATGATCAAGACATCGATGTCGTCATTGTCGCAGTAGGTGCCAAGGTCTTGTTGCTCCAAGTTACCGCTGGAGGCGCCGTAGGAGTTCTGCCCCCAGTAGACAGCGATGTTGCTAGACGAGCTGGTGTCGAGCTTGGCCTGAGCTCCGATGAGGCCAGCCAAAATGGCAGTGCCGGAAAGGATGTACTTCGCAGAAGACATTGTTGATTGAAGGAATGTAAGTCTTGACTGAATCGTCCAAGGAATGACACGATACTAGCAAGAAGTGGGAAGCAGGAAAAGGAAAGACTAGCTATCCAGGTTCGTTGTTGACTGGGTAAAGAAAAAGCATTGCAAAGAAGGGCGCGACGAGAGGTTTTATAGGCGTGGAGGTCTGGACTGTACGACCGATAGGGTTACCACCAGTTTGGCACTAAGTTTTAGCCGTGACCATGACCATCGTATGCTCTCGTGTCGGCCATCTTTTTTGTCCTGTGAGGCAAGGACAGGTGCATTCCAGGTGCCGGGTTCCCCACAGCCAGCCAAGACGATATCCAGGATTGTGGAATGTAACACTCGAAACAACCCGCGGAGTCGGCGCGCGAGCGGCACAAACGCCACAAGTGCTATTTGACATAATGTGCATTCAATTCATTGGCATCGGAAATGACACTGGTTGTCAGATCGCCCACTTGCGCTTAGGCAGACTAGCTATCTCCTACACTAGGTACCGTCACACGCGGCGGCGTCAACCCCAAGCTACGCATAGCTTGAGGCTTGCTGTAACCTGGAGTCAGCGCATCACACACGACGCTACCGAGGACCGACGTTACCATTCACTACGCTCTCCATGCGTAGTTCAAGGCCTGTCGATCTATACATGGCCTATCCACGGAGACCGTCTAGACCGTCCGGCCTATACCCTACACAGAGTTTATAGCTGCAGCCTGGGCGGAGTTCACTATGATTTGAAGATATGCAGTCAGGTTGGCCAACCACAAGTTGCGGTTATCGGCACTATTGATGCTTGCTTGATTCATGAGATACAGACGCCTGTCCACCCACACAACACCACACCGTTTGTTCGTACAACCCTGAACAGCGGTCATACTATTGTCGTGTCCTCGCTGTGCGATGGTGGCGCTCACACGAAACGGCAAAGGCGTCCGGTAATCGATGACACTAAATGGGGGCGTGGCTTGAGATCCAGAGGTTTGGCGGCGTCAGCGCGTTTCTAGTGGTGAGTTGGTTTCTAGGAGCCAAGCAGCGCAGTAGCCTTTGTATGTCTGTGACAAGGCCGGATGTCGATGTGACATCGAGCAGCACCGGGTGATGTCTAGTCTACATATGTGATGGACCAGCGTGGAAGCAACGATGCGATTGGCAATGGAGAAGTGCTCTGTAGTTGAGAAGGTGAAGTGCAGGAACGACGCCAAGAAGCCTTAATACAGCCAGCTTGGCCCGTGCCCAGGGACAACCCCTCATTGGCCGAGGCTCTGCAGGGTCTCCACCTCCACATAAAGTCATCTGCTGCAGCCTCAACCACCTTCTGTATTGGTTCACAGTCGAATCCGGCCTTACTTTCTCTCAAAACCCTCCAGTTCAGCTTAAAAAAACTACAGAATACACCGCCAACACCCCCCCAAAAGCTCACTGCTTTTGCTGCTGCACGCTTTGCTCTAGTCCGTTTCACTATCTCGGTGTTTACAACGGTGCGGGCTAAGGTTGCATTCGTCTCGGCCCCCTCTTCAGGTCCTCCCTCGTCACTCGTCCATGACCACTGGCCTCGGGGCTTACTTACGTACTATCTTCTGCTTTGGCAATCATATCACGCGGCGTTTCAAGGTTCAAGCATTGTTTCGCCGGACAGACACGTTCCTGCATTTCGCATGCGCACTCACCATCTGCCGGCGTCAGATGCTGCTGCACTGCATAGATGTTACAACTAATTATCCTTATGTCCGAACGCCTTGTCTGCCTGCGTAACAATAATACATGCTATCTGCTGTTTTCTGTGGGAACAGATAAAGCAAGGTGATCGTCGTCATAATAATGGACCCTTAAATAAGTGTAATGCATACGCTATCACATTTTCCTGGCAGACCAATATTGCAACCATACCCCGTACTCCGTATCCATACATTATTCGTCTAGAACCAACGCCAAGTTCAATCCCTTCAGCAAATTTTCCGAGAAACAGCTGTTGGTCATTCCTTGAAACAATCCCAATGCGTATATATTGTTTGATGACAGCTTTGGTATATGACACTATTCCTAGTTGGTTTGATCTCAATTCTGACTTCAATGTTGCTAAGGTAAGTATATACGTAGTCCTACAAGGTTGAAAGATAGTCACTGTATCATTCAATTTCAGGTTGTGGTATCAGTGACGCATGCAGCACCTGCAACCCTGCTCGTCCTATGAAGCTTGCATATTGGTTTTGCTCAATTTTAACAACACTCAATGGTCATTTAATATAATTCATTAATAACTAGTTCACATCCATTGATATAACGACCCTACGGACGAGCGAACCCGGGGCCACCCATGTTCCCCGTGCGCGCGACCACATAAGGGAAACAAAGCGAGTTCTGTGGTATAAGGTTGACAGCGGATCTGCAACTGGGTCGGCCGAGTTACATTATTCAGTGTTCAAGTATCATTGATCGTCGGTTCTGAGAATGTAACCAAGTCCAGTCGCCCGAGATAGCCGAGACGTTTATCTGATCTACAGTCCATGAATTACCGGAATTAACGGACTTTCGAGGAGCCTACGGGTTTTCCTCTTTTGGAAAACTTGCCCCGGATACTCGCGTTCGTCATCAGCCAGAAGTTCTGTTCCACGGTTCGAGAGACGTCTCGGCCGATGTCGCTTTGTGGAATACCTAGAAGAACCTCCTCCTGCGCCTTGGATGGATCACTGTATCTCTCTATCACAGTATTTTTTTTCGCACCGAGGTATTACTTTTGAGAAGGCTTTGAGCGCTCGGACATTGTTCAAAAAATCAGCAATAGGTCTATTGCCTACATGTCGCTGTTGCACCAGTCGTCTACGGCAGTGATCCAGACCTTTTGTAACATTCAAAAGAGTGTTTCTTGCCACATAGTTAAGAGTCTCCCGCCCGGTGAGCGCAAAAACATCGTCAATAGATGGAGTGTCGCGACTCTTTTCTTTGCGAGCTCTTCAAACTTCCTATAATATGAAGCGGACTAATGCAAATAAATTGCTGCCCAAACCCAAGTTTGCGCAAACGAAGACATCCTTATTATCCCTTGTCAGCACAAGTCGAGTAAGTTTTGCTGAAGATTATTTACCTTGGGCAAATCTCTCCTTTGTCAAGAAAGGACCCAAAGTCACAGCCCTCGAAAATCACAAGGGAATGCAATATCTGTCCCTCTTGTATGTGCTTCATCGATATAGATGACACAATTCTCAAGCTGCTGATTGAATAAAGACCAGATAAGCCTTTCGACCCTACCATCTCGGTGTCGAACCATCAGCTCATCACCATTGTCAAAGAATACACCCCCCACTATGCTGCTATCAAAGCTCATCCAGGTCTCGATAACGTCCTGATTAGTCACGCCCACAATCAACGCGCCAACATCGATTAAGACCTTCGTTAATTTCTCCTTGGCGATCATAAATTCTATCATCTCCTTGACGCCCTGTCTCGGATCGTCTGATGATGCTGGAAGTTCATAGATAGCATTTGCAGAATCTCTTATTCTTGCCAGAATTTCTTCTGCGTTTGATTCTGGTGCCACAAGATGTTGTTGTTTGATTGAAAGCGGCAATAAATCAGAACTATTGCCAGTTCTACTAAATCCCGTTGTATACTGAGTAGTGTCGAATGGTAAATCCCATGCTGAACACGACAGTCGCTCTGCATATTCTCGACAATCCCCTGGGAAAACGGCCCTTGATAAAAAGTAGTCGATTGCTGATGTGTTGTATCTCATGTACGGAAATATTTTTTTTGCAAAATCTTCCTTGTCTATAGTTTTGATTCGTCGTAAATCGTGCAGATGTGATGGTGGTGCCCACCCCAGGTAAAGATTCTCACCATCTGGCTCTTGCTGTAACAGTTTAAGTGTCTGTAGAACAGTCTCTTCGTCGAAGAAAAAGAGAGAGAGAGAGTTACGAAGAGCAATAATCTTGGAGAATAGGGGTAGTTACGCAGGGAGGGAATTTAAAGATGAGAGATAAGACGAGAGGAGAGGAGGAGAGGAGGAGGGTGGAGAGTGGAGAGTGGAGGAGGTAGAAGTCACGCGAGGTTGCCGTACCCGGGGAGTTTGTTTTCCCTGCCACTGCTGTCTGTTGCTGTAGTAGTAAGGCTTCCGGTGAATTTCAAAAACAAAGATAAAATTAGGATGAAGTATCGATGAAGACTGCTTCTCGTCAAGTCAAACGCAAAAAGCTACTGCAAGAATCGTCTTCAAGATTCAAGCAGATACGTGCCATATCGTTTGATGTTTGAATGAATGATAATCGGTTCTGCCTGTGAACTCGTCCAATTTCGATTTTTGCAAAAAGGAAAGCGTATTTGGGACGAGGGTACTGTTAAATGACTGTCTAAAAATGCTCGCGTAATTATTTGCTCATCTCTTGTCCCTCAATGCCAGATCGCCAAAGAGCATTTAAAGTATGCCATGGCTTGTACTGTCCATGCTTATAAGGACCAAGACTCGAGGTCTAGTACACCATGTCACTGCAAAACAATCTGCAAAATTTGTTTGAAAGTGAAAAGACTCAATATCCCTTACCTGGTGCTTCTTCAAAAGCCCAGTCATCGATAATCATAATAATCTGGCGTTACCTTGAATTTCAGATGCCAGGAACATCCTTTGGTTTCTGTTCAGTTTACACTTGAAGAGACCATACTGTATCCTGTCACGTGTTTCTAAAACGCTTTTCAAATAGATTCCTTTTTCTTCGCTATGTATCAATCTTATGTTGGAAATATTGTTGCTACATAGAAATACATTGAACCTCATGAAGCTTCATGCTTCAGTTAACGTGCCCCCGCATCTGAAATTATCAACAACCTCGCGTTATTTGAAGTTCTAACAAAACAGCGCGTTTGAAGTTACAGAAATTGATTGTCATAACTATCAGCTAGTGAAAAAGCAAGTTCAATATCAGGCTTGGCGGATTTCGGCGAGCAGTAACAAAATGAAAAGATGAGATACGGCGTAGATGCAAACACTGGCTGGAGTGGGGAGATACAGTATATCCTGAATATGTGAGGCGCGGAAAATTAGATCAAAGTTATATTAACAGAGAGGGGGGAGAAAAAAAATTATACAGAGGTGGGTTTCGTTCGAGTGTGGTCATAAACATAGAAAATTCGTGGAAAACGTTTGATACAACTCAAGAGCTTAGCGAGTCCAAAACCACCCGCCTGTAGAATTGCTACCGCCTTTCTCTTCATCAGAAGTGCCTTTCTGTTTTACATTCTTTTGAGTTGATGGGGGGATGACTTCTTCGGATTCATTGCTCTCCTCACGACCATCTGCGAAGCGTCGAGTTTGGATAGTTTTTGTGGAAATAGAACCATCGGGCTGGGTACGTCGAACAGTCCTTGTCATTGTGGAAACAACATTCGGTTCAGCAGAATGTCGATTACTCATATACTGAGAATCCAGCAATTCCCGGTTCCCATTGGCAGTATATTCGAGCCAATCTTTGCTCTCTGTCTTCTCAGTATGCCCTTTCGGTGCGACATCCTGGTGTTCCAGATGTCGCTTGCGCTCTTCTTCTAGAAGACGCATCAGAGGGCTGTCCGCAAACGCTCGTGAGTACTTTTCATGGGCGGTAGCAATATCGTTTAGAAAACGGTCGTATAAATCGAGCTCCGTCTCAGGCTCAGTTTTCTCGGTTTTGTTTCCCGGTTCAGCGTCATCTTGCGGTTCTATTCGTAAATTTTCGTTGATACCATTATACTGTTGAGATCTCTCCAGAGCGAGCCCATATCGGGAATCATCTGGTCCCGTCAATCTCCAGTTGCTGCCAATGCTGCCCCTCTGGACTAATCCTCGTAGCCACTCGTTCGCAGATTGTTTACTGCGATCGGATTCAGTACTCTGGTCCAGTAGGGCCAGACCATTTTCGACTCTTAGAAGATCCTCAAACGCATCTCGCCATCGCGGCTGGGAAAGACCCAGCTCCGTGGCCTCGTGTGGTGAGAAAAAGGATGAGAGAATTCCTTGGTGGTCGCGGTTTCTGCCGTGTGATCGTTCAAGATGGAGAGGAGAGTAAGGGCTCAATAAGAGATATGGAATAGGCCAAGTTTGCGAGTCTCCACCAAAGAAGGTGCTTTCGGGAGAAAAAAACCCGCCAAATCCAAACGGAGATCGCTCATCAAAAAAGGATTCAAACGAGTTGAAAGGATGATGAGAAAATCCCCATGATCCAAAGAAGTCGCCATCATGACCAGATCCCCAATGTCCGCGGGTCCACCGATCAGTCGAATCTTCGTGGTCATTCTGTTCAGCGGGTTCGTTTCGCCGGAGTCGCTGCTGAGTCTCTGCATCAAAGCGTGGCCATCTGACAGAATGTGGAGGAGCCATCATCGATGGAATACCCATCACCGACTGCAGCATGGAGGATATCTGCTCGTCTGCATAGCGTCGAAAAGCGATAAATGGATTTTGTTCTTCGGTGTCAGGACGCGCGGTATCGGTTGACGGTGGAGAAGGTTTATTGCGCGCTTCGGTGGTTTGAGTGCTAAATTTGTCGGTGTTGGATTCGCCGGCCATTTTGCATAGATTTTGTGAGGTTAAAGAAACATTCGAAAGATGTTTAATAATAATTGATGATGAAGGCGATTGATTCCGAGAAGTGAATCGAGAGCGGCAACGGCACGAGCGTTATCACCACGTGACATGTGCAAACAGTGCAAACAGTCTTTGATGTGCAACTATAAATTGGCATGTGGATTGTCTTCCCACAAGAAGCAACATGTGAGTGGCTGATAGACGGCGGGCGGTGTGAAGAAACGGGACTATTCATTCATTAGATGTGGCTTATTGCAAAGGCATCAATCTAGCTCAGAGAAGAGCAAGTGCTGAGAAGTGCAGTCGAGGCTTTTGTCTGTTGTGGATAGTGGAGGCTTTCCAATGGACGACCTTTAGGCGAATAAGCAGTATTTCGAGTGATAACAGGGCTGATGGATTATGTGTCAATTCAATAGGGTCATTTCAATTAAGCTTGATATAATTCAATGTGTGTGGTGTTTGAGGTTGATTTTGTGGAGCTCCTGAAGAAATTCTTCGACGCTGACTACCAAAGAACGACTAAATGCTATTGAGAAGATTATTTGACTAGTATTAAAGATACGGTTTAATATACAATTTGTTCGAATAGGGACAGGCAGCAGCAACCATTCGCAGACTATCAATTTCAAGTGCGAGGCCGACTTTACAAACGAGCACGGTCCTCAACTTCTGACCAAGCTTCATCGAAGCCATTTCCAAAAATCCATCTCTGTTCGGATAGCGTCGAGTCAATCGCTAGAAATGTCAGTGGATTCATTCTTCGCCACAGACAGGACAAAGACTCACCCATATTACCTGTTTTGAGCCATGCATCTCCCTTGATCATAAAATCACTCGCTGCTCTCTGGCCTTCCAACGGCTTACAAACTCGCTCTCCGTTGGCAATTGCTCGGATTAGTTTTACAACGTGGCTATCGTCTGCAGGGTGCGTGTTTCCAGTATTGAAAAGTTCTTTCCAATTCCTGGTGGCCGGATAATGCGTAATTTCATCCAAATCAAGCGGCGGGGTACCACGAGACACGTATAGAAGCAAGTCCATGCGGCCTTTCCATTCAAGCAGCCTAACTTTTGCTCGGGGACTGATCCATGGACAGTCCAAGATAGCGGAGAAGAACACCGAACAGTTCAGCGCGTGGATCAGGAGGAATTCGAATTTCACCGCTTTTGGTGGATGTTGTGATGCGGCACAGCAATAAACTATATAACGATTAAAGCGTCAATTTACTCATCATCAACTGTTTCAGTGGACATCATGTACCCACCTAGGGCATTGATCATCTCCGCAAGCTGCTCATTGAGGCTGTTTGGGGATACTGTGTACTGTTTTGCATATTCTTCCATCTTCTCAGGGGCCCTTTTCAAGGTCCCGTTCCTCATATAATTACCATCACCCCAGTGTGCACTCTTGGAAAGAACTTTGTCTTCACGAACATCTTTCAGCAATTGAGTCAAAGATTTTCCAGCTTGTGATCCGACACCACCGGCTGCCTTCTCGGCGCCTTTCAAGAAAGGGGCAACCCAGTTCTCATGAACAGCAGCTTCGGCAAGCCCTTGGGCAATAATAGCTGGCTGGTTGAACTCGATGCCAAATCCAAGGTGAATCATGGGATGAATCAATCCTTAAAAAAATTCTTATAAGATAGACCACCCCACAGGCGACAGGGGAAAAAAACCCACCTGAGAACATCCGCGTAAGTAAATCATCAGCGTGTTCATCTTCTGCAAATAAATGCTCCTGAAGTACTGCTGGAACTCCTTTGGCGTCAATTTCCTGCTGAAAATAGGCCAGGAAGCTAGAGTAGTGTTCTTCTATTCCAAGATAGTCCTTGAAGTTGCCTTTCTCGATAATAGAGTGGACGACATCGTTTTCTACCGGATACGATGGTCTCTGATAGCTATGACCCCGGTCATAGGCAGCCTGTATATCTTGTGGAGAAGCCCCCAAGGCGAAGAGGGTGAGCAAATGATGGACGATATGGTCTTGAAAAATGAGCAAGGTTCCGGGAGTGACTTTCTATCATTGGTATATGGTCTTACTGTGAAATCTTGACTTGTTGAAGAAAATGTGATGCACTCGCATGTCCTCTTGTAGAAGCTCGCTGGCAAGTTTGGCAGAGTCCTCTCTTGCACCGGAGGAAAACACGCCGGCGTCCGCCAACGACAGCTTGATGGTTGTTGCAGTGGCCATTTTGACGGGTTGTTGTTTCTGGGAAGTATAGTATACTTTTCGGTTTTTTCCAGAAAATTCAAGGTTCCTCCACCTTTGTGCTACCGCGCTGCTGATACTTTGTTGTCGAACAAGTGATGTTCTGATGGTATTCAAGTTGAAGTAACGACCCAGCAGAGGCATCTACCAAAACTTGAACAACCAAAGAACTTCAATATCAGGCATAATATTGAAAATAAGCATGTGTAGATGGTAGTATTCAGACATGAAGTTGATTCATAAGCAGGATGGAGTCAGAACTACATCATGCGACTTGGCCACCCGGGAATACGGTCACCCCGCACTCCGCAATTGGATGTCCACAGGGCGCCATGCCCCTCAACTTTATATTGACAACTTCAGATGTTTACCTGATACTGGGTTATCATATTGAGCATGCTAAAGACACGATAGAACGTGTTCTAGGTTTGTTGCGGTGTTTTGATTTCTGTTACTTTTAGCAATATATTTGCTAGTTACGCGACATCGAGCCGACCAGGGCCGGCGTACTCACTAGTATCGAGCGACTAACTAAGCGCCGATCATCGTGGGTAGCTAGTGAGGCTTTAAAACGAAGGGTTCACTTTTTAAAAACACAACTCATACTTAAATATAAGAGCAGGCAGGTCAACCCGCCGGAACGTCGGTTAAATACCTCCAAATCGGGCAAGAATGGAGCGAGCCGACCGGAGCGCTTCCCGCCGAGCCGCCGAACCCAACTGGTGGAGAATCCCATGCCCCCGCGTTCCACCAATCGCCGCTCGTGTTTATGCTCATGTTTCTCTTCTTGTATTACTGTATAGTAATTTCAATGTGCTTTTGATAATGAAATATCTATAAAGGAAGCAGAAAAAGTAAAGAAAAATGGTGAAACTGGCGTTTTGCGCATGAAAGGTTAAAAGGCAGTGTCTAATTACGCGCAGGCGCGGCCGCGACGTCATCGCTCGTCGGAGCATCTATCGGAGCATGTCCGATCGGGGCTCAGACCGGTTATGTATTGTTACCATTACTCTGTAACAATGCAGTCGATACACAGAAATAAAGACTGCGGGGCACGCATCCCACGTTTGGAGGGGTACCTTGGAGTAATTAATAATACATGTATCGAGGCAACCACTGCTATGGTCTCTGCGCAGGGCACTCGCGACTGCGGGGCTCCCGATATATTATTTGCGTCTCCCCTCCCACGCGCATTGTAGCTGTTCTTTTCTGCATCCTCCCTCATCATTCCCCATCATCTTGTTGCCATATTCACACCAGTCAATCCCCACTACAATATCCAATATGTCTCTCGGAAAGACCGCAAAGCTCAACACTGGTGCCGAGATCCCGTAAGTCATTGCGCATGTCAAAAGATTGCGACCCCTTACTCATATGACGTGATTCGCTGCAGTCTTCGAGGATACGGCACCTGGCAGGCTGCCCCAGGAGAAGTTGGAGAGGGTGTCTACCTGGCATTGAAGGCTGGCTACCGCCACTTGGTGAGTATCTCCTTTTTTTAGCGCCGTATCCTTTTTTATTTACTGACTGTTGTCGTTAGGATCTTGCCAAGATGTAAGTGCACATCCTTGAGAAACTCCCAGGCGGGTGTTGGGGAGGGAAAATAGACAGAAAATGCTAACGGTTCTTGTGCGAAATAGCTACCAGAACCAGGTTGAGGTTGGCCAGGGTATCGCCCGAGCCTTCAAGGAGTTTGGCATTAAGCGCGAAGATGTCTTCATTGTGAGTTGTACGAGAATTGGAAGATAAACAAACGCTAACCACCGTGGGGCGGGGATAGACTTCGAAGTTGTGGTGCAGGTATGTCATACATGTAGCAATAGCTATTTGTCTCAGGGACTAAGCTAAACGAAAAAAAGTCAATTCCACCCCGACGACGTCGAGGCTGCCTTGGACGACACCCTGAAGGAGCTTGGTCTGACCTACCTTGATGTAAGCTTTCCTTGGCCTGTTTTATGATCTTTTTTTTATTGACATGAGTTAGCTTTACCTCATCCATTGGCCTTCAGCTTTCAAGTCGAACAGAGATATCCTCAAGCTCTTCCCCCTTCGGGCTGATGGTCAGGTGGACATTGATGACGACATTTCCATTGTTGACACCTGGAGAGGTATGTTGGAAAAAGAAAAATTGGCTCACTCGCCGATATGGTTACTGATCGAGGTGTTTCTCAGCTATGACCAAGCTTCCCAAGACCAAGGCCCGTGCTGTTGGTGTGTCCAACTACTCCATTAACCATGTAAGTGTCTCTCTTTTCTATCGTAACGTTTCCGTATCTAACAGGTGCTTCTTTTCAGCTCGAGGCAATCATCAACGCCACCGGTGTCGTGCCCGCAGTCAACCAGATTGAGCGTCACCCATACCTCCTCAACCCTCCTCTGATTGACTACGCCAAGCAGAAGGGCATTCACATCACCGCCTACTCGGTATTTATACCCCCCTGCCACAAATTCATATATACACCCCACTGACCATCCTCCAGGGCTTCGGCAACAACTCGATCGGCGTGCCTCTGGTCATCACCCGTCCCGAGGTCAAGGAGGCTGCTGACAGCGCCTCCAAGCGCACAGGCACCACCGTCACCCCCGCACAAGCTGTGTAAGTTTACAATTTTACAAAAGAAATATCGCCGTAAAAAAAACCTAACATCTCATTTCTATACAGCCTTGCCTGGGCCCAGGTTGGCGGCCACAGCGTCATCCCCAAGTCTGTTACCGCATCACGCATTGTCGAGAACTTCACCGACGTCGAGCTTTCCCCCGAAGAGATCGCCAAGATCGATGCTCTCGGCAGCGAGAACAAGCGATTCAACGTCCCTTCGGTCGTCAACTCGCCTCGCTGGCCTGTCAATATCTTCGACACTCCTGATGAGCAGAACCCTGCTCTCCACCAGATTAACACTCGTGCCTAGATGCGGTTGTTCTTTTAATGTCTTGGATGAGTGAATGACGTAGAATGTGGTGTAAAAAAAAATACAAGAAGGGCTTAGTTGAGATGTCTATAATATAAATACCAGTCTCGATCAATTTAGCCAATATCAATTGATACCATAGACTGCATTCGATGGAATGACTGTCGAAGAAAGTTCATGTTCAACCAGTAAATTTTCAACATCAATAAAGTCGATGGATGGTATATATGTTATCAATTTATGACTAGATTACAAAACTCGAGTAAGTGCCATACCCAAACGCCCGCTCAATACTGTAAATGTTGTATTTAAAATGCATGAGACAAGAAAATTGAATAACCCGCAATGTCGGTTAATCATGCTATGTTCTTATCGTTTACTCACACCCATCTCTTTCATAGCTTCCTTGCGTCTCTGCTGATCGCGAGCAATCTTCTTGAACAGTGGATGATGCTGCGCCTTGTCTTTGAGTTGTTTGTTGCGGGACTTGTTGTACTCCACGTAAGCCATATCTTCGCCACCAGCAAGACCGCTGAGAGTGGCAGCACTACGCTTAACGGCTGCTTTCTTACCTTTTGCCCCTCGTAGCCCGCCAGACCGCTCACTGAATAGATCATCTGTGATCGCCTCGACGTCGGCCGACGTTTCGTTCTGGAGCATGACTTCCTGGAGGAGCTCACGGCGTTCGGCCGCGGTAGCATACGCGAGCCCATCGAGATTTTCAATGCCTTGCAAATGCGTGATGACCTTGAAAGCATAACCTTGATCAACAAGGAAGGCCTGCCGTTTGGAGGAGTAGAACATCTCGTCGGTGTCCTTTGAAACGAGAGAGTAGAAGAAGGCATTGAAGCCCTCATCGTTACGACGCTTGGCTCGCAAGATACGACCTAACCGCTGTGCTTCCTGTCGACGAGATCCGTAATGTGAAGAGATTTGGATAAGACAAGTGGCTTCCGGAAGATCGAGAGAGGTATCTCCAATCTTGGATAGGAAAATGGTATTGACTTGCTCGTTATGTTGAAAGTTTTCCAAAATACGCATACGCTCGTTCTGTGGGGTGCCACCATAAATGTAAGCCTTGCCAAGCTTCAACGCATACCGCTCTAGAGCGTAGACATTGTCGGAGAAAACAATGATTTTGTCGCCCCTTTTCTCGTGGTAGTCAATCAGGAACTGACAAGCCTGGAATTTCCGCGGGTTCATAATGTACAGCAATGCCGCTTTTCGTGACTTTTCCCGCATATATTCCGAGTAAAATTCGGTGGTCATTGGGCACCACACCTCGGCACATTGGACTTTGGCAATATGGCCCTGCTCTGCCAGCTCCATCCAGTTGGCTTCGTACAGCTTGGGGCCGATCAAAAAGTTCAAATCTTTAATCTTGTCGTCTTCTCGAAGGAGTGTAGCAGTCAAACCTAGCTTGGTTTGACAAGCAATGGTGGATGTGACCTTTCGGAACATCGATGCCGGCACAACGTGGACTTCGTCTAATATCATCAGTCCCCATTCTCGTTGGGTCAACCAATCCATCATCTTTTGGGCATCGTATGATCGTGCTCTCGTTTGAGAAACCATGGAATAGGTCGACACAATGATACCGGTCGATCGCTTAAACTTTTCTTTATTGTCAGACGTGAAAATGGCAATATCACTGGGGTCGATGTTTGACCACCGAATAAACTCGTTTCGCCACTGAACGACCGACATGGAGCTGGTACACAGGACAATAATTCCCTTCTTGATTGTGCAAGCGGCCGTTATGCCGACCAGTGTCTTTCCCGCACCACAAGGCAAAACGATAATTCCACTTTTGGCTCGACCATTACCAAACATCTTACTTAGACTCTTCTCTTGATAGCTTCGTATTTGAGCGTTCGGCTTCAAATCGATGTCGAGTGTAGGATTGTCTTTGTCATTTCGAAAGTCATACTCTTCGAGGGCTGGACAACCCATGGCTTGACACCTGGCCTTGACAGATTCAACAGCATCGTTCGGAATTTGGAAGCTATGAACCTGTGCTTGGTCGTCATCGTCATCCTCGTCTCGAATAGTTGCCAAGAAATCATCCTCTTTAGCAGCCTCTGCCGCCGTTCCATTCGGAGCATTCTGGTCGACTGTGCTCTGTTTCACCCCAGCAGCATCTTTGGTACCCGGAATGACAAGTCCAGCCATCTTTGGCGCCGCTTGTTGGATAATACCCTCTGAACCTTGGACACGCTGGGTGCCAATAACGTCATCCTGGAGAAGCATCTGCAGCATTCCTGGATCGGTGCTTTCGACAAAATATTTGTTATTGTTGAGAACTAGTTTGATTTTTCCGTACGACTTGGTGAAATCGATGATGAAAGATTGAATAGCTTCGGGAAGAGGTGTCTTGGAAAGACGGTCGAGGAAATGGATGATATCCTTAGGCTCCAGGCCAACGGATACGGCGGCGTACAGACTGTTGCCAGTCAACCTGTATTCGTGCAAGTGAACCGGTCTAGAAAGAGGCTCCGCAATGGTCGTCAAAAAGTCGGCAGCCTGAGAGGCAAGTGGAGAGAAGCTCTCCAGAGTGATGGTGCCTTTGAGAGGTTCGATCCACAGTGGCCGATTGGCGTGGTCGGGTTTTAGAGGCAACGAAGAGAAGTCCTTGTAGCCGTAATGAGGATCAAACCCTTCGCCGACGCCCTTTTGTGTCCTGCTGAACGATTCCAAAGAGAACTTCTCGACCAAGTCTTGTGTCTTGTCTTCCTTCTCATCGTACTCGGAATATTCGTCGCTGCTACCAACATCTTGCGGCGTGTTGGGAACGGGCGTCGCCCGTTTCGATGCTCGAGTCGATCCGCTTTCCGTCGCCTTGCGTTTGGGTGCCATGGTATCAATCAAGAAGACGGCGAGTGGCAAACGAGTGCTTCGAAGGTGGACAAAGGTAACGTGCGAGACAGGAAGACTGGCAACCAAGACGACAGGCGTCTTTTAAAGGAGGCAGCCAGACCCCAGTGTCCCCAAGAGCAGCGACGACCTGATAAACGGCGGCGATGAGAGATGAGAAGGGCGGAGGTTGAAGTGATAAGATGGAGTGACGGTCAAGAGAGCCGCATGCTGGTTAAGACTAGGCAGCCGGGGCCGATAGTACGCTAACCGTTATCGGTCTAATGCAGTCTCTGGTTTCGAGTTCATTCCGGTCGACAACGTCATTTTCATCTTCCACCAGGACTCTCTGACATCGATTGATCCTTTGCTCGGACACCATGAACACAGTAAGATTGCTGGAGAATTAAGTAAAGTCTCATACTCTATGGCTAACGCGGTTGTTGACAGATCAGATCTACCTGGTATGACAGACATTCACCTGGTAATGCTGCGATTAGCGCAACTGACGTTTTGGCAACTTAAGGATTGGATGGGGAACGCTTTGCGTGGGTAGGTTCTACAAGCCTATATATTCCGATTTATCTACAAACTTTGAAGCTTCTGTTCTTGTTATTTACCGATACTAACCATGACCAGCCGGTGGTGGTGCGTACTACTTTGCGAAGAAAGCCATCAATGCCGACCGCGCCGCCCGATTTGAAGCCGAAGGAAAGCGCAAAGCTGAGCTAGCAGCCATGGAACAAGAACATCGTCGGCAGCAGGCTGCGGCGAAACTGTCCAACGGAGTGCCCAAACCCACAGACGACCCGTCGCTTCGCCGTGCAAACGCCGCTTCTTGGGCGGGCAAGGATAATGTGGCCTCGCCGAGTGCCGAAGCCAGCCATGACCCGGCTCCGACCCGACATGAACCCGAGACGGATGAGGAGAGAATGTTGGAGAAATCAAAGTACGAAGCCGCCCAGACGTTCCGACCTCCCCGCGGGAATCGGTTTAGTTAGGAATTTACAATATTTGAGGCGTAGTGTGTATGTATATATTTGTACGAGAACTTTCCATTATATTTTTCAAGTGGCGGAACCGATATTTAATATAAAAGTAATCCTTTCATTGGGGACTTAATAATATATATAGTTGCGGTAGAGCAAGTGGTGGGCTTGTTGTGTAACAATATCAATAATTCGAAAAGCAAAGTAAATGAATGGCGCTTGAAAGCAAAACTCCGTGAACTCAAGATCCAAAAAAAAATATGCGCGCTCGTGCTGCGTGTGGGTAATCTTAGGAGATATTGGTGTTTTTTTATATAGTATTGCAGCGAATGTCAGCGCATTGGGATAATGTGCCTTGGCGCTGCCCATTCCGTTGGCCGAGTCCTTGCGCCGGAAATGCAGCAAATGCAGATGGGGGTATCAATAATGTCTACAGCGCCGTTGCATAGTTTGCAACGCAACGGCGCTGGCTTGCTGAATATGGTTATACAAAAATCCGTCGTCTATCGGGCATGGACACAGAGCGGTGGAAGCGAGTGTGTCCTGTAAACTAGTCAGATATAGGTCTAATGTCGGGGGTTTCCCGGGCGCATACTTATTGTTGTGCGGATATCCTAGATTCCTCTCTCGTGAGCTCTCCAATGCAGGAGGGACAAATGGCAGCACAACCATGGAAACCAAGCACGAGGTCGTGACGAAACGAGAAGTCCGGCTGTCTGTAGGCGGGCGATGAGCAGAGAAATGGCGCACTGAGTTGCGAATGCCTTGAACTGCGATTGCGATAGCCATGTTGCAAAGAGCCGTAGGAAAGTAGATACTGGAAACCGGAATCTAGAATAAGTGAGTTTTTGCTCGATGTGAATCAGCTGCAGCGAACGAGAACGAGAATGAGAACGAGAAAAGTCAATCAAATGAAAGGGGATCCAGCCCCTTCATAAAGACGATGGGCATCAATGGGCGTATGACCACGCGATCAACATTGATGAGCGCAGGTGTCAGGAGGGATGTGGAGATGTGCGGGGCCGAACAATGGCCGACTTGGGCGAACTGACCCTGATTGCTTGAATGCCAGCACTTGCAGGGGTGCTTTTGATTCAAACGCAGCACAAGACAAGATACGACGCAGCAGAGGGCGATTTGCAGGAAACGACAGGCAGCGAGAACAGAGGACTTTGGAGGAAACGCAATAGTCTTAATACTAGAGGCTGCGGAGGGCGTTGGAGGGTTAATTATAGAACGAGCGGAATGGGGCCGCCAGGCACCACCCGCCCAATCAGCATTGCGGCATTAATAAGCTCGAATGAGTCGGACATTCCTGACTTGGGCTGAATTGCGCTGACTCGAATGAGAAATCACGCCACAAAGCATACGATTGCATATTGCAACGTAGTAACCTTTCGGTTTTGGGGCCGACCCATGGCCGGTGGTGACATGGCTGTACAAAATCACGACTGGAGGAGTCTTGAGTTTATTACTACGAGTAGTAAGTTAGTAGTATATCACCAAGTCCCGTGTTACTACAAGAAGGCGATAATATTAGTAATCTTTTGAAATAATAATTATCAGTTTTGCAGTAGTAAGTGTATGAAATGACAGTACGTACTTCGTAGTAGGTCTAAGGATAGTTTCTGCGTCAGGCATTATAATCACGTGCTCTCGTTGCAACTTCCCCACAGCTTTCCGCCTTCCCGCCTTCCGCCTCCAAGCAGTAAAGAATACAGAATCAGTGAGTGATATCCAGCAATGGCTGCTCACCAGCTCGCCATCGCCAAGGCGTCTTTCTCTGCCGCCCTGCTGCGCCCGGATCCTTCTACAGTGCCGCGCGACGACATCTCGACGTTCCATGCCTTACTCGACAAGGCTTTGTCGCATTGCTCGCGAACCAACGTCCAGGTCTGATCCGTTGCTGTCCTTTGGTGCCTGTCGTGGAGATGTGAATACTAAATTCTTTTTGCATATTTCTGGCGATTAGACTTGCAAGGAATGGCTTCTCCACTACGTTGTTTCCTCGTCAAACAGAGCAAATGTGCTCGGCAAATATCTAGCTGCTTTATCGGAATCGTTCAAGCCGAGCTCCCTTGAGGATGGCCACCCCCAGGTCGGCAGTCGAAAACGGTCTGGGAAACGAAACAGGCTCCACATCTTGTACTTGCTGAACGACGTCTTCCACCATACCAAATATCACACCAGTGATGGGTCCGGTGCCTTTGTCACCTTCAGTACCGCGCTGCAACCCCATGTGGTGGAATTACTAGGCTTTGCCGCGTCATACGATCGCAAGAAGAACTCCAAGCATTACCGAAGATTGGATCAACTGTTGGGTGTGTGGTCTGATCATGGATACTATAGCTCCGACTATATCAACAAGCTACGAGAGGGGGTTAACAATTCGGAATCGGTAGACGCAATCAAGGCATCAGTCGGTCTTGCGGATGACACAGCCAATATTCACCCGAAAGGAAACTGGAGAGATGCACCCTACGTGATGCCACCTACCCATGGAGATTCATCTACGCCCTATTATGACCTACCGGCGGGCAATTTCGTCCCGCATATCATCCCGGACTCCACTGCTCCCATCAGGCCCGATATCGTTAAGCCACTGCAATTTGTCCCCGGCCCGGCAGACCAAAAGCTCATGGATGCACTGAAGAGATTCTTCAAAGATGTCGACCGCATATATGGGCCTGGTGACTTTGAACTTGATGAAAACACCGAGATTGACATCAATGAACTGGGGGAGGCTATTGTTCGGGATGAGAAGAGCGGAGACATTATCGACGGGGATACGTACTACGGATGGTCTCGAGATTTTTGTGTGCAGATGAAGAAGCGGAGGGAAAAGCATTCCACCCGAAACCGCAGTCGGAGCGGTAGCTATACAGCAGAAGATCGTCGCCAGCGGCGTTATTCGGACAGCAATTCTAGTGAATATAGCAGACGTGGTGATCGAATGTCACGCTCACGTTCTCGGTCTCACTCCCGGGACCGTCGACGGCATTCAAGATCGCGATCGAAATCACCTCTGCGCGAGGGTTATGGTCAGCGATCTCGATCACGATCTGATTCATATTCCCCAAGACCCGCCACGCCACCTTCATCCTTTCCCAATCCGCATCAGGGACACCGCCAACAACAACCTCCACCTCCTCACTCGAATCCTCCTTATCAGAACCGTCCTGGATTTCCGCCGGTATTTAATGGAAACATACCTATGCAGAATTACAACGGTGGATGGCCACAAGGCGGCCCGCCTCCGCCTCCGCCCCCTTTTGCTCAGGGCGGGCAAATGTTTGTGCCTCCAGGTATGGCGGCTTTTCCGCCACCATATCAACCGGGCAACAGACAACAGCTACCTCCAGGTTCATTCCCTCCTCCGTGGCAGGGTGGCCACCAAGGCGGCTACAACCAGGGTGGATATAATCAAGGAGGGGGATATTGATGAGTGTATTATAGTATTTAATAGCGATGGTAATATATAAAGCTATCAGACTGATTAATAACACGTGCAATAACACGTGCCTGAACATCTATGTACATAGATATATTAGATGATTAAAATATTCATCCCATCTCGACCTCTAAACTTCGAAAACGCTGAGTTTGTAAAACAAATAGCAATGACACAACACAACCTTATAATAGTGGAATGCAGCTCATGTAAACAGAGTCAAATCCGAGCTGTATAACAAAGTTAGCAACCTCGATTGGAGAGAAAAAATTCGCTAAGGGAATGAAATAACTTACAATTGTTTCCTCGGTACAGCAACTAGTCACATTCTCACACACGCCGTCATCTGTGAGATCTGTGCAGCTAAGGCCGATGGGGCTACTGGATATAGAGTCTGACAGGAGGCCTTCCAAATTCAGAAGTGGGAGGATGTTGTCGACAATACTGAGCAGGCTGTTGGACACTTTGTCGAGACTGGTGCAGCATTTTGTGACTGCTGTTGCAGGGCATGTATCTGGGGTGCTTGAGGGAGTGTCCTGCTCGTCCTGAGATTGGCTTGGAGTTGGGGTTGGGGTTGATTTTGGTGATGACGAGGGCGTGGAGGTTGATGATTTTTGCGTTTTGACGATTGAGATACTCGGTGTCGGGACGACGATTGTTGACCAGCTTGGAACCGTAATTGTTATACCCAAAGAAGGGAGGGCTATGATTGTGTTCACATCCAATGCGGTGGAAGGAGTTGGGGTCAGCAAGGAAGCGGGAGTGGGTATTAATGGTTTGGAAGAAGCAGCCACAGAGACAGGCTTCATGGTCCCTCCTAGCACCTTGGGTCGCCTAATCGGTGCCATCGTCTGCGTTGGCACGACAGTCACCGTTTCGAAGCTCGTCACAGTGGCAGTAAAACCGGCAGCAGAAGCAGCAGACGCAGCAGACACAGCAGTAGTAGCGGATGTCGGCCATAAGCCTTCCATAGGCATATGCGGTAAATTGGCATTGCGTTCCGCTGCGCCCTGCCTGGGTTCGATGGTGGCAAACCGCTGATACTGGCCATGGGGAGCTGCATGTGTCCCCAAAAATGGAGCAGAGAGTATGATAGCCAGAGCGATGGCGAGAGGGGTAGGATTGATTTGCATTTTGAACAATATTGCCGTTTTGGGGAGTTTTCTTTTAAGAACAATTCGGAGAAAAGGAGAAAAGGGGTTGACACTGCTGATCACTGTAAACCTTGTGCTCGGGTTGATGATAACTTTATTCTTCTGATTAGAGGAATCATCGGTCCATAAATAATGGAATTGATCATCGCAGGTCCCCAGAAAGGACATCTTCCCAGCCTCTGGATTAGAATTCGTTGGTGAAGAAATATTGCCTATTTTGGTATAAACAGTTACGAATTAGGGCACCAGCCTCCGGTAAGCCTTGTGGCGCTGGTGGGGGAATTTGAAAATTTTCTTCAGAAGAGACATAAGTCCACAGTAATTGAGTGCTTTACAGACCAGCCTCTGGATTATTTTCTTCAAAAACTTCTTCGTGGTGGCTAGTTTCTACAGCTTTTACTTAACCGGGGCTATGAGGAATGCTACCAGCCCTTGGTTTTTCATATTAGCCAATCAGTTACATTCTAGACTGTATAAGCTTGGCATTTTTCAAGTGCATGTCTGGTGTTTATTGGCCTGTCATCCGCATGGCTTACATTCCACACTATTGACATTCCAGACTAGAAGCCCCCTAGAAACCACACTAGTACAGCAAAATCTAGACTTAATCGAACCCTGGTCTTACCTATAGACCTAGCCAGTAACGTGTGCTTTGAACTGCAAACGGAGCAGATAGTGTATCTTCTCCAGTACCAGTGATGAGAACCTTGTATTCTCCCTTGACGGATGCCCAAGACCGCCGGACCTCGTCCCAGAAGCTAGTAGCTAGTTTCTTTTCCACAGATATTTTGACATCTTTCGTCTCTCCCGGCTGCAGAAAGACTTTAGTAAATCCCTTCAATTCGCGAACTGGTCGTTTGATGCCTGCAGTAACTGGGGGCTGGACCCAGAGTTGAACAACTTCGGCTCCTGCGGTCTTTCCAGAGTTCGCGACGGTTAACGTTGCTGTAACAGTCTCGCCGTCGGCTAAAGCAGGCCTCTCCGGATCTACCTCCATGGACAGGTTAGATCGAGAGAAAGTGGTATACGAAAGTCCGTAGCCAAAAGGAAACAGGGGCTGTAATTCTGTCTTTTCGTAGTAGCGGTATCCGACATAAATATCTTCTCCATATAAGACGCGACCTCTTTCGGAACCGAAGTTAACATGCGATGGATTATCCTGTAGACGGACTGGGAAGCTCAGAGACAGCTTTCCAGAAGGATTTACATCGCCATAAAGGACATCAGCAATGCCGTTACCCAACTCGTTACCCCCAAACCACGCCTGGGCGAGAGCATTTGCTTTGTGGGCCCAAGGCATGGTGACGGGGGTTCCACTCTGAATCACAACGGCAGCGTTAGGATTGGCATCGAGCACGCGAGAGATCAATTCGTCTGTTCCTGGCGGCAGATCCATGTGCTCCCGGTCATGCCCCTCAGTTTCCCATTCTCCATTGAGGCCGGCCACAATGAGAACCTGTTCGGTTTTGGAAGCGAGCTCTACAGCCTCTTTAATTGAGTCTTGGAGTTCACGCCGCTTGCAAGCCCCAAATGCAAAGCCACCAGGCCCAAAATCTACCACGCCTCGGTTTTCTAATTTGGACGTTGGTCTGGTACCGTACTCAAACCGAACATTGTACGGAACTCCGGCCTTGAGCTCTTTTGAGCCTCGCTCTTCTACAGTAGCGCTGCCAAAGAATGCAGACCCCTTTCTCTGCTTGGTGAAATTGTCAACGACAAGTTCGTCGTCAACAAATAACTTTCCTGTGCCGATGACAGTGACGCCAAAGTCGTACAGACCATCCTCATCTGGAGTAAAAACTCCTTCAATGTCGGCGTAGAACAAGTTTGACTTGACTTTAGTATTTTTGTAGTCGGCGAGAAATGCAGTGGAGTTAACCAGGGTCAAGTGATCGACAACATCACGTTTTGTCTCATCTGGGGCTTCATTGTAGACCTTGAAATCAAAACCTTTCTTACCAGAGGCTGTCTTGAGAAGCGGGCCAAGCGGAGGAAGTGATTGATGCGCATAAGCGCCCTGGGCGAAACTAACATCTGCCTGGCTTGCCTTGCTAACACCCTCGAACGGAGTCACTGCGTAGTAAGCTAGCAGGGCTGCCGAACCACCACCACAGTACGAGGCAACCTTGGTATTTGGTCCAATTACTGCTATTGGTTTATTTTTGTCAAATGGAAGTACACTGTTGTTGTTACGTAGGAGCACAATGGACTCTGCAGCAGCTCGACGGAGAAGTGCCTGGTCCTCGGGGCGATTAAGTTCCTTTTCTTCAGCACCTTCTGGGATTCCTGACTTATCGGCATAGTTTATTAGATCTAGCACATTCCGTACCCGTTCATCTAGAACATGGTCGGGGACTTTTCTGGAGTTGACAGCATGCGCAAGAATGCCTCCACGCCAGCGGGTAGGGCCGGGCATTTCAAGGTCGAGTCCGGCATTGACGGCTTCGGACGTGCTGTATGTGCCGAACCTATGGATCAAATTAACTTTGGACGGTCACATTTCACACTGACGAATGGTATCTGTACCAATCACTCATAATCAGACCTTTCCACTTCCATTCATCACGTAATATAACCTCGAGAATGTTGCGGCTTTCGCTGACATGGGTGCCGTTGACCTTGTTGTAAGCAGTCATGAAACAGGCGGTTTTGCAGATCCGCAATGCCAGCTGGAAGGGGAGCAGATATATTTCCCTTAGGGCTCTTGCAGTCACGATGGTGTCCACAGCCAGTCTCTCGTGTTCCTGGTCATTGCATACAAAGTGCTTGAGCGTGGCACCGACTTTTTTGGATTGCACGCCTTTGCAGTAGTATCCGGCCAGTGTCCCAGACAAGACTCCATCTTCAGAAAACGACTCGAAGCCTCTGCCGCCAAGAGGTGACCTCTGTATATTGATGGTGGGGCCAAGCAGAACATGGGCGCCCTTGGCCCTGGCTTCGTCGCCCAGGAGCTCTCCAATGCGCTCCAAGAGCTCGACGTTCCAGGTCGATCCTAGAGCAGTCGAGCATGGCAAGCATGCGGCGGGGACGCCGTTGAAGAAACGAGTGCCTCGGACTCCATTGGGGCCGTCAGAGCACCGGATAGCGGGGATGTTAAGGCGAGGAATTGGCACCGTGTGCCAGAAATCAGCACCTGATCAATTAGTCACGCTTCAATCGTTGTTTCGCAGAGAAACCGTGGGCAGACCAGCTGTAATGGCAACCTTTTCCGTCAAATCAAGCTCCGAGAGCGTCTTCTCGACGTCGAGTTGGACCATATTGCGACAGATGTTCTCTAAATTCAGATCTAAGATGAAAGGTATTCCAAGATTTGGATGGTTTCCAGATTCTAGCAAGAGGTACAGGTATATTGATGCAGCATTTGAGTTGTCAGAGTAAGCATTCTGAAACTGGCAACTCTCGAGAGGGGCACCAGATCGAGAAAAGCCGAAGTTTAGCCGGGCCCCACAGCTTTCCTACAATCAAGGTACAACATATACTCAATCATAACATGGATTCGGATTTAATTCCAACGTGGAAACAGTAGAGACTGCGAATATTGACTGAGTAAGACATTGATCGTAGAAAAAAGGCTTGAGATACGTTCCGAGCCTACGCTTTCAGCTTGTGTTAGTAGGGCTTATGTTATCTTTAGAGGCACATTACTATTAGATAACGAGGAGTAGTCTCCCAACTACACACATGTACAAGAATGTATCTATAAAACGAATAAGAAATTAACATGGACACACCGGTCACCCTTATCACCCAATTCTTATGGTGGAATCAAGTTAACATTGCTGCCCATGCGGCAAAACAACTCACTAGGTCTTCGAACATGACCAACAGCAGACCGATAGTGATCGCGAAAAGATTGTGACCGTGGTTGATCTTAGCCGACGATGTACCCCTAGATAACACGCACAGTAGCCGAATACAGACAAAATTTTTTATTAGGCAGTCGTTCTCGGCGGCTACGTGCATCATCGCCGCAGCAAAACGATTTACCTCGAAGCCTTAATTCAGGATTGGTAAATAACTGTCTCATAAGATAATGACGTCGTTTAACTGTTAGCGTTCAATCCACTTGTTTCAGAAGACCTTTGCTTGGCGATATACACTCTGGCTACAGCTCAAAGAGGGCAGGCTCATCACAGCATCCCCTGTGGGTTATAAATGAAAACCTATTTTATGGCGTGTTGCAATCTCTAGTCCGGGACGATCCTAGGCCATTAGCTGCAGTTGGTTTTCCTCCAGAGCCGGAATGATAGGAAGAATGGGCTGTCACTTGAGCGCCGACATATTCCGTACGGTGTCAACGGAAACCTGATTTTTAGAAACATTATTTGTCGACTTATTAAATCTTTAATCAGCAACTCTGCTGAATTGCCGCGGTCTTGTGTAGTTCTGCCGAGGACTAGTCAATGTGATAGGCCCGTATGAGTACGTACTGATCGGGCTTTTCGCGTATCAGTGATTCCAACCAGGTTCTGTAGAAGGGATATGTTCGCTTTGAATTACTCCATCTCCTCTTCTTGTGCGCTCTTAAATTGGCAATTAATTTGGGTAGCCATCGATTAAGAGGATAGGTTCGTTTCAGTAGTTACCCAGCTACCAAGTTCAGTTAGAAAGCCCGTCAATTGGTATATTGGCATCGTTCACGTCAACCTGGTCTGTTTTGTCTTGCCTAGGAGCATAAAATAACAACATTGTCAGATTCAATTCAAGCTGGCGATACGGCAAAGACATCATTGACAATCTCGGTGGCTTGATTTGACCTAATAATATTTTGGAGCAAAGACCGTCGTATTCTATATTGTATCGCATGCATGCTATTGCATGCCGATCGTCGGGGTTTACCTGACATACATCATAAGACAGCCCACAACTCATCAAAAATGCGGGCGATGATATCAGTTCATTCGATCTAGACCTCCGTCGCATTTGAATTTGACTAACTATAAGAGATTACGCCGGCGTTCAGCCATGACGTCTTGCCCCGACCCCTTACAATGCGTGTACTCCACGGAAACAATGAGATCTCCATCCTACGATACGGAGTATTACGCAGCAGAAGCAGCAGCTAAGAAGAAAGACCTATACGATGCGACGAACGGGGCAAGTAGACTTCGTCTCCCCGAGATGAACCCTGATGTCACCGCGACTGGCAAACGCCGACTAATGGAGTAGGACTCCACCAACTACGCAACTAGTGTTGCTTGACAATGGCTAGGGCCTCGAGCTTGTCACGCATTGATATTAGCGGTTTTATGCATTTCCACTGATTAGAAAGCCACATGCACCTCCCACTGTATACCAAAAGTGTATGTCAGGCTATAGGTGTACGCAGAGAAAAACTGAATTAAACAATATGAAATTGATTGCATTCCGGACCAAACCTAAGCCTATCTTTTTCGGTCCCTTTCCGTAATAGTACAGAGTAGATTTACAGCTCGATCCAGCGAGGAATACAAGGTCGTGCAACAGGTCGTAACGTCGTATACAAAACAAACGGCTCGCTCGACAAAAGGTTTACAAGGCAAATAAAACAGAGGAGAGAAGAAAAAAAGAAAAAGAAAAATCAATATAAAAGAAAAGAAAACCAAGGCTCAAACGCAGATGTGTGTATTTCTAATCATCCGAACTAAGCATGACAGGAATCTCACGTCCCACATTTAAAAAGAGGAGATCCTGCGTACTTGCTGGACTGAAACACCACAATGCGGGAGATGCGGGGGCAAAGTATAAAGGGGGGATGAAATCAACACTGAATACCAGTGTAACGACGCGACATTGGAAAAAAGGGGTGAAACTCACGAGCTGCAATGACCACGTTGTGCCGGTGGGAGAGGCACAATCTGTCAAAGCCCACGGAGTCAGATAAAGAAATCAAGGTAATAAACGAATGACTGAGATGTCCAACCTTTTCGGGGATGGACCATCGATGCTGACGGGTGGTGTGTAGAAAAGAAAACTCCAAATCTGGCGCCCCTGCTAAGCACGTTGTTGACAAGTCAACATGGACCGAATGAGAGCGGATACTGTCGCTCATCCTGCCCATGTTGATGCCATGCCACGTCCTCTCTAGCTCTCCCCTAGTTCTCCTTCTTCAACGAGGGCTTTCGGAGGTAAAACAATAAGCTGAAGCATGTCAAAACGCAGTACACGGTGTGAAAAAATGGAGACAACCTACCCTCTCCTGCCAAACCACATCATAAATCTAAGAACGGGCGTGTCCTGAAGAATGGCTGCCTGAGCCGCTTTGTCGGGGTAGAGGACCATTACCAGTACGAGCCATGTTGGCGACGGACGATGCCTTGCTCTGGCCGCTGTTACCACTGCTACCGCTGGCGACACTAGTCCGGCGACCCCCAGAGGCACCGTTGTTGGTAAATGCGGCCATCTGCTTCTGGGTATACCGCAACATCACACGGTTGTAGTCGTCGATAGAGGTATTCGGGTTGACACTCGATCCAAGGTCCTGAGACCCGAATCCGGCGTTTTGATTGCTGATATCCTCGGTGGGCAAGCCACCTCCCGCTGAGTCCAGAGCCATTGGAGAAAATCTCATAGCCCAGTGAGTCTAAAATGGTATTAGCATGGTGAGTCTGGCGGCACGCGGGGGCACTGGGGGAGCGATAGTGTATTTGGACTGGCAGTGTCATTTTGGTAGGGCGACTGGCACAATGGAGAGGACTGAAGTGTTTTTCTGGCAGACCAAATAGAAGAAATGATATAACCTTACAAGTAACGCGGCAGGATCAGTTCAAGGCGCGGTCAGAGCTACGTTGAGTATGTATTGAATATATAGCGCACACAGATGAATCCCAAGAGCAATGTCGCTGGGGCGGCGGAGGCACACAGTTGTTGTCAGTAGCCTATAAGTCGAAAAGGTGTCGTTTTTGAAGTTATATTGCTAGAAGAAACTGGTACTCAGAGGCCTGCGAGGAACTTTAAAGGCAGGCAGCCCTGGGGGATGCAAGCGCTCAGAACGGCAGGCACCCGTTAGCCAATAGCGTGCGGACAGGCGGGGCTACGGGGCTGATCGGCGATGCGGCGCAGGTGGGCCAATGGGAGCCGCGGGGTAGTGGGGCTGCAGGGCCGGCGACATCATGGTCCGCCACATGAATTCATAGTGGATGCGAGTCGATGGGGAAACACACGTCAGGCGGATCGCTGCAGGCAGTTCTCCTCCTCTGTTTTCTCTCTGCTTTGCACCTCCTTACGGAGTATATCGCATGAGGTCATTTGTCAGCGCGAGCACCCGTTCCTCCGCCGCATGCGCTCATCCGGGGGTTCTGCTCTGTCCTTCTGGCCTCCATAGAACCCCCTCGGCATATACGATCGGCGGTTGATCTTACAATTCGCGTCATGCATACCCACCAGCCGGGACCTGTCCCAGCACCGTCCGTATTAGTTGGCTCTAATGGAGTGCTGCTGCCGTACCACGGCTCACTGGAAACGGTATTGTGCCTAATACTACTATCGTACCACAAAGGCCCAGAACTTCTATAAAAGCGATGCTGATTGGCGCAGCAGTTGCTCTTACTCGGGTTGAACTCTCGGCCTCGTCGTCTTCCACGTCCGTCTCAGCTTGGGCTGTCTGTTGTGGCTTTCATCTCACGAACACGCTCATAAGCAGCTTCACCATTATTGCAACTTCAATGTTTAAACCAAAACCCATCCAATCGAAGAAGCCACCGCGCCCCAGATTTTGTTTCTTCTTTCTCTCATTCATTATTATTAATATACGGACTGTTGAGAATAATGAGACGGGTCCAGCAAACTGACGTAGAGTGGGTCCCGAGGCGTCAATTAGCGCACGCCCTGACATCATCCCGCATTGAAATAGACGCTTTGGGAAGTGGGGGGCCCGACAGAGCGGGTACCATTCCGTATTGGAGATCACCTTTTTCCCAAGACGAAACATTCCTTGTCCGTTTTGGATGCCCTCAATCAACTTTAGAACTTTAGTATAGGAGTTGATATCCATCTAGTCGTGCGTGTATCGACATGTGCAAATACGACGTGAATCGATTCCATTTTTGTCTATTGTTGCCTCTCCGCCCTTCTTTTTCCCCCTCTTTTTCACTTCTTTCCTCTTCATTCTACACGAACCTAAATGCACGGTCTGCCGGAGTTTTCTCGGTCTTCTCTTCCCCACCCACCCCCCGATCCATCCATCCATGGTGAGCCTCTCACATAGCCGCGATGAGCGAAGACGTGACAGTGCACTGTGGAATGACATAACACTAATCATTGCTAGACGAGCATATCATACTAAACTCCCCTGCCGCACATTAGTGTAGAAACGGGCTTCTCGGAAAAACAACTCCGTGTGGAGCATTTGTTTTTGAGAAAAAAGCCTCTGTAATTTGCGCTGCTGTTTTCCCATCTTTTTATCATAATGCAGGGGTTTTGTGTTAGTCAGAAGATCTCTTATCTATGTCGTATATGATTCAACGAGTACAGTAAGAACAACAACATTGGTAAATGGTGATATTTACTTATTATGTACCTTTCTTCTTTTTTTCGTTTGACCCCGCGCCGCGCATTAACTGCTATGCCACTAATTTTGTGATATGCACATGCCCCGCTGATCAGTACTCTTACATATGTACGGATACGGATCCGGTAGGTTACTCCCGTCCTTAAGAGTTAAAGCCGGTGACAGGTCTTGCTAGCATGCATCAACTGATAAGATCGGCATTAACGCTGTTAGAAATCGACATCGATGCACGGTGGTTATCCATCATTGGGGCATACATATTATCTATAATTAAATCAGCGGTAAACAAACTACATACACACTGTAAACCACTCATGCTTATATCCGGACAGTTGACGGTGTCAAACATTCAAATGTTGAAATTGAATTTACATACAGATTGAAAAATGATTAATACCCGGTATGTGCTTAATATATCATGTAAACGTAATTATATCGGAACAACTTCAAATATTGTTGCTTTCAATCAGAGTCTTAAGGTTAATTTGAGCATATTGATAGTAGATATATAATTCACGAGGACACATGCATTGTCCTTCAAGGGTTTACATACAGACCAAATCTCAACATGGAAAGTGTCCAATTTACATACAAATCTAGCTATCCAAGCATCAAACTCATCAAAACCCTCTCTCTAAATCGTGTGCTTCTATCAGTGGTTTACCGGGTTGTTATATAACCCTAGACTAACGCTCATTGGCCAGTTAAAGTCCGATATGAACATCAATCATTCTTAACGTTTAAGGTCGTCGGTAAGGAGGGACATAAAGAGCCGCATATGTTGGAGCCATTTGTTGGTACATGTAGTTTATTCACAACTTACCCTTTATAAATTTCCACTTCTGGTAAATACCTGTAATCACACAGTCCTGCAGCATCTAATGCATTGGCAGAAAACTGGCAGGCTGAGGCGCTAATGCTGACCGCCTACTACATCCAGTAAATTTGGTGTCAACCCTAACCGAGTCAAGCAAGATCGCCACTGCAGGAACGTTCTCGCAGACAACACTTTCGCCCCGATGTAACAGAACGAAACCAGGCCAGACGCAATTTGCTTCTAAAAGTACCTGGTACTGTTACTACGAGTTAAGATTGTGTACCGCCAGCCCAATCAACTCTTTCGGACAACCAACAACCAACAGCCCCAAGTTGCAGTGAGACGACCAAGCCAAATCTTAATGCGCACGTTTAATTGATAACTAGTCGAATTAATCTGGAGAGTTCCTCCAGGATGTTACCTCCTTGGATGTCTGCTTCTCTCTTCAGCATCTTTGACAGTGGTCCACGATGGACTCTTGCGCTCACGAAAGTAACTGTCGCTGAGTTCCGATGAAGCTCGTCATTCGTTCATGAACGCCAATACTCAGTATCTTGGCATGCCACTCTTTACTTGATATATTTTGTCATTCGTTTACATAGCCAAACTCTCATTAAAAATGTCTCTTTCAAGATATATATTACCTTTTCTGCTCGCTTCGAGGCTTGCTGTCGGCGTCCTCAGTAAGTCATTGACAGTCCATTTATTGTGCCCTTCTAAACTGAGGTAGCATCTGCCTGCGATGGAACCAAGACGCCCATCGTCATCTCAAGTCAAATCGACGCCGATGGCCTCCAAACCTGCCTCACAATTGAAGGAGACGTCCAAATCGATTCGTCTATAGAAGGAAACCTCGATATGTACGACATCCAGATGATCACAGGCGACCTGGTTGTGGATGGTGCGGAAAATCTCCAGCAACTGAGTGCATCTTCGCTAAGGTCAATCGGCGGAACCTTTAAACTCAACAATCTTAACGTCTTCAATGCTTTGGCAATGGACGTGCTCAGCGACGTAGGCAATCTCAACTTTACCATGTTGCCCAAGCTGGGAGCGCTCATTTTCGACAACAAAGTTCGCAATACCGGTTCCATCACTATTGTCAATACCGGCCTGGACACTCTCGAGGGTATCCAACCGGACTCTGTTGGCGATTTTACCGTTACCGAGAATTCCCGACTGACAAATTTGACCATGGATGGCCTCACCAACATAACCGGATCTTTCTACGTAGATGCGGCTATCACCGACCTATCGGTCAGCTTTCCCAACCTCGTTGCTGCTAAAGAACTCACTTTTGTCGATGTGCAATCAGTCGCGCTCGCATCATTAGCCTCTGTCACCGGTAATTTCAACGTGAGCAGTGAATATATACGCAACTTCTCCGCACCTAGTCTGACCACGGGCGGATCCGTCAGCTTTGACCTCTCTGGTGAACTGAACAACATATCAATGCCCGAGTTGAAGACCCTCTCGGGGGACCTAGACATATCCAGCCACGGCGCATTGGAACACATAACTGGCTTTCCCAAACTGTCCAAGATACAGGGTGACTTGACAGTTGTGGGGAACTACACCGAGTAAGTTTGGATACCCCCTGAGGTACATCACAAGACTAACCACAAAAAAGCGTGTCTTTCCCCGCGCTTCACGAAGTTGACGGTGCGGTCAATGCTACAAGTACATATGACATTGATTGCAGCACTTTTATCAACCTCGAGGAAAACGGCGGATTGAAAAACTGGTACTCCTGTGCGCCAGGCTCAAAAAAGGTTCCGCCTTCAGCGATTAGTCCTTCGTCCAGTAGTACCTCTTCAGCCACCTCCATGCCGACGGATACTGCCCAGAGTGGCTCTTCGCCCACTTCGACTACGGCATCCTCTTCTACATCATCATCGTCATCATCTTCTTCGTCTTCGTCTTCCACTTCAGCCTCAACAAAAGTCGGTCTCGGGGTGGGCATCCCTCTCGGCATCATAGCCATTGGACTTGGTTTCTACGTCTGGAGACTTCAAAGTAAGAGACGGCACCACGTCAATGTACCCCAGAATGGAAATGCGTCCATGGAGCAAAGTTCGTGGATGGCCAGAGGGAAATTCCAGGAACTAGACACCCCTGTGGAGACCACTTCACGGGCGACCACTGCATCGCTTCCTCCAGTAGAAGCACCTACGCCTGCGCCTCCGGTTCAGCTTCCCACCACTAATTGGCTCCAGGAACTTCCTGGGGACGCACCACCCAAGGCGTCGTTCAATCGTAAAGAATAGTATATGTTAATAATGTTAGGACAAAACTTGCATTCAGTGCAGTTATTTTATATTCCAAAGACTTCATGGTCATATAATGTTATCCCAAAACTGCCAACTCCATGTGCATATGGCACATTAATTTGAATTGACGTAGATAACTTCTAATTACATATGTACATTTATACGTTATCAATTATTTCTATCCACACATCAGCCCTATCTATGTAATAACAAAGATAGGCCACATTTCTAAACTTGATATATACAAAACGAAACGACCAAAGTATCATGCACCTGGCATCAACCCAGCCACCACCAACGGCCACTCCATGGCCCCCTGCCATTCCTGCGGCAGAAACTTTTGGATTGCAAGAATCTCCCGCTGCGGGATTTCGCCAATCCACCAGACTTCATGCGCTCTAGTCATGAGCGCAAAGACCATGGCCAGAATGACCAGCGCGCGGGGCTGGTGCTCCACCACCAGGTCGATAAACAACGCGGGCACAAAGATGGGGAAGCCCATGAACCTGCGCACAAGCGAAAAGACGGGCTCGTTGGTGGCCACGGCGAGGTGCATGCTTCCAAGGTATCTGAGTGCCTTTTCGTATGCGTCTTGGGCTTCGGGGCTCGGCGAGTCCCCGCTGGTATTGTTGTAATTTAGTTCAGGAATCGGCGGCAAAAAGGTCAGGTTTTCCTCGGCTAGGAGAGTGTCGCGTTGGAACACTGGAGGGGCGTTGCGTAGGTTGATTACTGGGGAAGATGGCTGCTGGCTTGGGCTTGATGGTGACGATGGGCTCTCGTTCAACAAACCAAGCGCCGTGACCATGACAGTTGCCACGCCTTTGCCGACTCGTAACCAATCGGTTGGTGCGATATACGGATCTGTCGCGCGATTCCACAGACTGGTAAAGGAGTGCGTAAAGTGAAACATGGCCGTGTACAGCAAAGCCTCGCAGTTGCCACGGTCGATATGGGCGACAGCTTTCTGCTGTTCGCGCAGAGCCAGGGCCAGATACACGTGGTTTGCATTCACAACCTCTCGATTGTCCGGCAGCGAGCGCATCAAGTATGCCGCAGAGTATGCATGCATCATGTACAGCAGATTGTCATGCTCCAGCGACAGACCGGGGGCCTTTTGCAGCCAGTCCACTATGGACGGGGGCTTGGGCAAGTTTGGATACGGATCGCGCAAATGCGCCATAAAGTTGTGCAGCAAACGCAGCTCCATTTTGCGTCGCGACGCCGTTTCTGGCAGGTCCGTGGTGTTCATGTTCATCCAGGGCATGCTTGTGATGTGACATGTCGGATCTGGCACCACCACCAGCAGGTCATCGCCCCCAAAGGTCGAGGGAGGAGACGAGTTTCGTGAACTCGCCGTCGATGAGGCCGCCAATGATGGCACCGCCGGGGCATCGTACACGCACGACTGGCTGTGCATGCGCGTACAGTTGCCACACGTTGGGCGCTGCTCATCGCACTGCAACTTTGTTAGTATTGTCTTATTCCAGATTTGTCGCACAGTCTCACCTTGACTCGGCGAGTCTTGCATGTTCGGCATCCATTCCGGGATTTGTGGTGGAATGCCTTGGTGATGCGACGCGATCCGGCAGGGGTGCTTTTGCCCATGATTTACATGTTTCTTTCTTTTTCTGTTTTTTCAATTCTATGTTATCGCTTTCCCTACCTTTTTAGGTAACTCATTTATAAAACCAATAGCGAAGAAAGGAATAATAAAAAGGGAATCGTGGGTGCCTGGCACACCCCCTGGTGGATTTGGTTAGACTCACTATTAAAGTGCTGAACCTCAGGCTAAACTCCACGCGTGACGAAAATCATCAGTTTCAGCGTCACGTATCTCCGTTTCAATTGGGCACAGCCAGCAGATATTATACGCACAGTGGATCATCAGCCCTGGGGCGAAGTTCCAGATAATCAGTAGTGAACCACGGAGCGGAGTTGCTCAGACGCGATCCGGAGAGCTCGGAGCCTCGCAATTAGGCTAGTTCATATAATACACAGTGGAGAATTATACATCCCATTGTACATAGTCAAGTTGGGAGCACCGAGTACAGAACAGCTACGATCAATTGATGCCCGCTGAAAAATCTAATTAAAAACGTCTTGAAACTCGTTAACATCACTAATCCTAACTGATGCCTTTTATTTCTGGATCAACGCCGCTCCGAAAAGCAACAAACAACATTCCGACCAAAAATCTCGTCCGAATAATTCATACACGCTAATATATGAAAAAAAATTAAACTCTGATGCCAAGGAAAAGTACGTTTATATTTATCATTATACGTAGCCTAATCACCTAATTAGCAACAATGTCTCTCAAGTGGGATTTTGCAAAACTCACCCTTCCGCGCGCCCTGGAAAAAGAAGCGCACGATAAACACCTGCAACCCAGCCATGGACACCATCATGAGACCCTCAATCACGCTAAAGTTGAAAATGCGTCGCTCGGTGCTGCGCACGGTACTAAAGTTGCGGTTCTCGCGCGTGCGAAAGTACTTTTGGTTACGGGAAATCGTGGACAGCATTGTCGACACTTTCATGATTGACTCCTCGACGGCGCTCGATTGCTCGGGGCTGGCGCCTTGTTTGGATGGAAGCTGTGCTTTTTGCTCGTTTTCGACCTAGTTTTTTATGATGTGCGTGTCAGTGCATACATAGCCCCAAACAAGGGAAAAAGTAGTAAGAAGTAGGTAGACATACCGCAATCTCAAAATCCACAAACTTCTCCGCAAAGGTAGACATTTCATTGCTAAAGCAGAAGCTATACTCGCCAACACTTTGCGCAGTAAACACGAAATCGCCCTGGCGTTCCTTGGTTCCATCCAGAATCACCTTGTCGAGAGGACCCGTGACGACGTAGTCAATGTCGAAGGAGCCGCCAGATTGAACCTATACATACCCATCGAGTCAGTTCATAACTTACCACAAATAAAGAACGCTATAGTACAGTTAAAAAACGTACAGCAAAGTAAAAAGCAACCTTGGAGTCCTTCTGCGGGACATCGGCGTAGAAGCAGGCCTTTTCGCTAGCATCGACCTTGTACGTCAACGCGGTCGCCGAAGCAAGAGGAATGGCCGTGGCCAAAAGACCACCCAATATATTCTGGATGCGCATTGTTTCTGACAAAAGTGGGTGGTATGCCAACTGCGGAAATCGGGAAAACTGGCAGCACTGGCGACAAGACACTTTGTTGGGCTTTCTCCTGAAGCGGATCGCGGACGATCTGGACAGCTTACAGATTCGTGTTTGCCGTGTTTGCTCTAACATCACGTGACCCACCCTGATATACATCACAACCATACATTATATTGATCTATAAATTTGATAGATCGTGTTATCCATTCGTGTCTGTTCATTGAATCCATTAGCCGTTACAGTAGCCGTATAAATACTGCAGTCGCGTATGCCCAAGTCGTTCCAGAAAGCGCATCACCCAACAATCGCCTCGGACAGATACAACAAACAGAACAACACCAACGTCATCGTCTCGCACTCAGCCAGCCCTTTTGTTGCCATATGGACTCGAAAGATACACCAGATAAATAAACCATAAGATCGATATAACAAAAACTGTACCGTGGCTGTCCTACAGGTCGCGCCACAACCTCCACAACGCCAATGCAGGAGATCATCTATTTGATGAAGAAAGATTCTCCTCTGCCCCAGAAGCTTTTGTTCTTATTCACATGGTCAAGACCAAGAAGGTCATCTGCTTCAGACGCAACGTCTGAGAGAATATCATCTAACGAAAAAAACAAATATTAGCCGCCCGTACATTTGCAACATCTATAAAAGGGGTCAATACCGTCTTCAAGGTACTTTGCATTTTGATACATTCCACGAGGGACAACGGCAAACTTGATCTTTTCAAATTGTTTCCCTTTGATTCCTGTGCGCTTCGATAGTCGTTCTTTGGTCTCTTTGAAAATCTCACCCTGACCATTGTTAGATAGGATCGCTCCACGACAGAAGAAAAGGACTCACAGGCTTGACGACAAACTTGAAAGGGATGCCGTGAGCCTTGGTTGGCTCTCGGTCGAAATTGAACGCATTGATGAGGCGCTCGTCCTCTTGCATGTTCAACTCCTCATCGGGAATCTTCTCCGCATAGAGGGAGACGTATTCGTTCAACCTAGAAATATCCGAACCTTCCGGAAGCTCTCTGTAGATTTTGCCGGCATTCGCCTCGTATATGCGGACTGCCTTGAGTTCCTCGTCATTTAAATCGACTTTTTTCTGGAGTGCCACTAAAAGATCACCGATGATTCCATTTCGAGGAACAAGGAGCTCATAGCTCGTCTAGACAATGTCAGTTTGCTACCTTGGCCTTCCACAGTAGATATTGAACAAACCTCCTTGTTGATTCCGTCGAAAAGCCATGTGATCTTTAGAGACTTTTTGGTTTCGTATTCACTAAGGCTAGTGTCAAGAACCTCGTAGTATAGCGCATCCGGTAAATGCATGCTATAGCCGTATGTTCCATATTGGCCGCTCAGGAGCTGGTACAGTGTTTGGTTGACAGTGCGCTTGATAGGCTGTTTGGGCTTGCCGTTGTTTGCGAGGACTGGCGAAAATCGTAGGTGGCTGTGGTCTATATTCAAATGCTCACCTACCTTTTTCGAGAATTGGTCGTACGTCATCTTCCGGCTCAGAGTGAGTGTAAACTCATCTCCCTGTCGCTTCAAAGGTGCGAATTTTACGTTCATCCGGTTGAGAAGATAATCGTAGTACTGTCTTGTTTCGGTATAGAGTACAGTGGAGGGAAGCCTATGTAAAGAGTGAGTATAAAACCATAATTTCACAATGGTGAAACAACATACTCCGACTCTTTCCATACTTTCTGAAAAGTGATGATGTCGCCATCCTGGATTTCAGATTGTTGGAAAGTTTGCTTCGGTTTCATTGGGTCGACCATTGTGTGTTTGATTTCCTTCATAGCGAGTGTTAACCATAGTCAACCTCGAAAAAATAAATTAAACGGCTTGCAACTTACCTCAAAAAGCGAAAATTCGGTCCCAGCCTGCCAGCCCATCTTTTCAAGAATCGTGGGGGCCAGGTCTCCGACTTTCTGGGATTTGCGAACATAGACAGAGTCGACACCAGTCAAGGTTTGATTAACGACATCGAAATGTTTCAAGAAAATAAGAACGGAAGAGCTGGGATCCGGCCATGATACCGTACCATCGGAGCCAAGCTCGCCTACTTCCATCCACAATTTGAAAGCGTTTCCTTTCGTGGCTAGTCGATTCCAGGCGTCTTCGATCGTCATCTCAGGATTCTGGATAACTTGATCGGGTCGCGTGGTTTTGTTCTGTCGATTCACCATGACCCAAAATCGCAAAGTTTTCGGGTCAAGACTTCTTTCTGCACCCAACTCCTCTGCGAACTCGCTGATTTTTTTGGTTCGTAGGGTTCGATATGTCTTTGGCAAAGCAGGATCGCCAGCTGGCAGATCGACACTCGTCAGGTCAAAGCCGTGGTGAGCCTTGAATGTCTCCCGATCGAGGACACCGACATTTATATAAAGGTGAGCCTCTTCCCGTTCTTTCTTCCGTCGAGCCAATTCCACGCGCTCCTCGGCAAGGCGCGTCTCTACAATGAGGTTAGCATTGAAAAATAAGATCGGACTTCTGACAAGGTTTACCAATGTGCGAGGGTACATCCTCCGTTGTGATTGGGAGTAATACATCATCCAAGCGAGATTTCCGAATGTAAACCAACATGTATGCACTCATGGAACGTTTCGTTGACATGCCCCTGGAATATTGCTGCTGCTTCGTCAAGGTGCCGTTTGAAAAGTCGTAATCGCCGCCAAAGTTCTCTTCTAGAACTTCCTTGTCTGTTGCTCGAATAACTTTGTCATCGTCGAAGCGGTAGAAGTGGCCATCTTTGGTCGGCTTCAAAAAGGCATAGTAATGACCAGCATTGAAATCACCACTATGTACGAGCACGCCATGCAGCTGATACATCCAAGACTCTGATTTATCTGCATCATCGGAAAGGTAGGGGGTCACATCAAAGTCCATGGGAAAAGTGTGTCGGTCATTTAGTTTCATCATTGCGTCACGGTTGATATCATATTCAAATCGTTTCAAGTGAAGGTGGAGTACAGGAGGGAAGCTTTCGAATATGACTCCTTTTTTCGCATCCTGGAGTCCATAGGGCTTGCCGGCATCATATTTATTCTCACCTTCGAGAGTCTCCACTTGGATGTAGTCCTTGAAGCTGTCATCCAATGTCTTGTTGCCTCGAACGTTGAGTTGGATATCCCAAAAGTCTTCGATGCGAGAGGATTCATAATTGACGTTGATGCATGAAAGGTATGTTTTTGTCTTTCCCACGAAAAGATCCGGAAGGGCAGTTTCCACGGATGTTCCCTTCATCTTCTGTTCTAACCTTTCCATCAGTTTTCTGCACAGCTCCTGGACATCCTGCTGTTCGAATATCTGACGAGACTCCCACCCAAATGACGCTGTAAGTTCGGTAGTTGAGACGGCATTTTCGTTGGTTTGCAGGTTATAGAACAGCCGCTGTAACGTCCACGCGCTGTTGGCTTTTGTCGATTCTTCTTCGGTAGGGATTTTATAAACGGCCTGCATAATTTGGTAAGTTTTGTTCCTTCCACTTCGGTACAGATAACTCGGGTATACCTTTCTGAATGCGTTGGTAAAGTATAATGACTGTAGAAGGGAGTTGAGATAGCAGGTGGCTCCTTGGTTCCGCAACCCCACCATGCCGGTTTCTTTTTTGGAGTCGTAGCTGGGCTTGATCAGCTATTGGCGCCGTACCAACGGAGAAAATAAACACGTACTTTTGAAAGCTGTGCCATAGGACACCAGTGGGATCCTTGACAACCCGCACGTAGGCCGTGACGTTGGCCTCGTCGTTCTGGACTAGTGGCACTCCTCGGCCTTCCCACTGTATGCTAAAGAGCCTCCGCAGCTCACAGAATCTAGTGAAGCCCCAGTCGGCTTCTTCGGCGTTGAACCTATGCGTGGCAACTATTCCGTCTCAGTAAAATCGATCAAGGAAAAAATGAATGAATTCAGAGAGGACGAGTGCATACCGTGGGAGACGTAGATGGAAGGGTCGTTCACGTTCCAGAGCACCAAGGCAAACTGGACGCAGGCATACCAGTTCTCCGGAGGGTCTTTTTCCCATGCCTGCTCAAGATAGAAGGATGCATGATCTACTTGGTTCCCGTAGGGGAAGAACAGAACCCGCCTAGGCGATTTTCCAATGTTAGAAATAGCCGGGTAGTAGCGAATTTTGGAAACAAAAATGGTCGACGAACCATGGAGCGCCGCCGCATTCAAAAATAGGGCCGTGTTCCTTCTTTTTCAACCTCCGCCAGTCCGTTATATGCCATGTGTGGTGTGCCTCGGCCTCGGTCTCAAGCTCGGGATCCTTGGGAAGGACGCGGGCCATCATGGCGTCAACTGTTTCAACACAATTATAGTCAGAATCGCTGTCAAGTCAGATAGGCGTAGGGCAAGAGGCCGTACAGTCATTGGCAACCGGCTCGGCCTCAGACTCAGGCTCCTCCTCGGAACCGGAGCGGGACACGACAATCTCATCGGTGCGGTCATTATTGAACTGTTCATACTCATCGACGAGCATCTCGCCCTCTGGCAGCTGTGAAGAAAAAGACCCGAGGTCAGCAATCGAGTGCAACTCCAGACATGCGAGTAGCGCTATTGTGCTTGGCCACCCGGTGTGCGGGCGGCGGGCTCGCCTGGCGTGGTGGGAGTGATCTCATCTCACTTACATGGTCCATGGAGGATGATGCCTCCGCGCAATGAAATCAAAAACAGTCCCAGCTAGCACCAGCAATTCGCAGACAGCAGCGAAGCAAAGACTGGGGTGCACAACTGCAGGAAAACAGCAAAAAAGGTGCAGGCGGAGAGCAAAGAATGACAAAGCGGAGCGATGACTGCAACAGTGCAGGACGCTCTGGTCCGCCGTACTGAGCTGTTTGCCTGCTGAGTGGCGGGTCCGCGTAGATCTTAACCCGGCTGAGACCGGTTTCTCTGCGGACCAGCCAGATACAGGAAAATGAGCAACAAACGACGTAGAATACGACAAGAATTCGGATTGACACTAATTAGATGCAAGTGACATGCTGGCCGTAATGCTCAATGTTTCATGCTCAATGTCCAATGTCCCCTGCGGCCGGCATCAGATCCTATTTGTTTTGCGAGTGGGGTTGCCCACAGCCCCTCTGCTGCCAGAGCGTGATGCCACTGCCTGCAGACAATTGCAATAAGGAGCCGTATTATTATCATGTGTTATTTATCTATTTTATCTCTGACGTTTCTTGTCCTCGTACTGCTTTTCTCGCTGCAAATGTGAGGCCCAGTCAACTGTAACGAGGCCCTCCGTTTGTATGGGTACATGGCCTGTCCCATATACGCGTTTCAGATGTTGTTGTCGAACATATAATATTATTAAATTACCGCGTGCAATCACCGTTCTTCTCCATTGTGCTCTTTCTTTTGCCTAAATTCATAGAACAGATCCAGCAAGCAAGGAACGAATTGGGTGCCTAAGGCTCCAACTCCCGCAGAGATGAAGATGACGTCATACAATCTAGCCCTAGACATGCACAACCCTAAGACGGTTTTCTTGTCTGGACTCTGCAGTATAATTAATGCTAGCTGTATAATCGATGCGTCAATACGACCGAATAACATGTAGATTACTAGATGATACCGGCCTGCACTATGGCCCACTATTCTCAAATGATCAACTATTGGACCCACAATTACACCCCATGTCCAGAGACTCTCATTCGTCGAGGCTACATGTCCAAGACGGCTGCTTTGTGATAGTTGGTTTTTATTGGCAGCATGCCAAAACTCATGTACAGAGTATATACTCTGACTGAGATACTCAGATGTTCCAGTGTCAAGTGGTATATGCAACGACAGGAAGCGCCCCCAATGTGAGCCCTATTAAAGGCTCCTTCTATCCCCTCGCACTCCCATCGGATACTCAACTTTCTTCAAAAAATCCCACTCCCCTTGAACTATAGCAATCATGACTATAATCAAACACTTTGACGCACCACACATCGTTCGCTTTGGCCTGACCGACAATGACCCGGCCAAAAGTGAAACGCAGTTCTGGCGAAACGGCGTGCATTTCCTCATCCAGGTTGACCATGCCGACGTGAGAGGAACCGATTTTGAGCAGAAATGGATCCCTCTTCTCAACCCAGAGCCGAGAACAGCTTACTTTGAACGCTGGAGTGAGCTCTGCGACTTGGTGATCTCGCAGAGCCTGGCCCTCCTACAGGAGCTGGCTCCGAATGTGCCGCACTGGAACACGCTATATGATTATCTTCATGTTGACTCGTATACTCTTCGCCTATCAGGTAGCCCGGGACAGGATGTGAGTCCGCAGATTGTCCAGGGTCCCACGAGCACTTGTGCGTATGAGATGGAGACGGCTGCTTGGGAAACGTTTACCTTCCCGGAGGATCTGCCTGTCTACGATTCCCGGGTGATAACTTCTCTCGATCACGACCAGAACTTGAAGAGTCCGCCTCAAAAGGTGCGCCTGCCCGATGGGAAGGTGGCATTCTGTTGCCCTGGCAAGGTCTTGGTGAGACAGCTGGATGGACCCAGCTGCATCGATCATGGCAACGAGTCACACCAATCAATTGCTTCTTACCTTCTTATACATTCGCTACAGATTCCCCATGACAACACTCTCGCAAGAATTCCGAAGGTTCTTGGTATTGTCGCCGATAGCGGCCATTCGGCCACCAACACGCAAGCCAAAGGACAGAAACAAGTGGCGGGCATTCTCCTTGAATGGATTGATGGATTCCGTTTGCTCAACGCAGGCTCAAAGGAAAATCGGCATGTCACAATGGGCAATGAAACAAACCAAGCACGTTGGAGGGAGCAGGTGGTCAAAACCGTGAGAGAGCTCCATCGCCGTGGAGTGTCTGCGCTCGGTCTTGAGATCAGTCCGTTCAGTGTCATGATTGACCGGAACGATGGACAGGCCTGGTTGACGGAATTTGTTGACTGCAAGATCTCCGACGTCCGCAACGCTGCAGCCACCCATGAGTCTGAATCCGAAGCAAGGCAAATCCAGGATGTGTTTGATCAATGGCTGAGAGCAGAAGCAGAGCACTGGATTTTTGATTCACCAGAGCCCGCAAGGATCGAGGTGCTTGAGCGGTGGTGGGCCATCGCAGACCGCCAAAACTGACATGCTGGAGTGATATTTTACTGAACAGACAAGTAACCAAATCAATTGATCGCGCGTTGATGTTTTGCCACTATTGTAATAATAATATGTATTTCGACTTCCGTGTAGGTGCGCGTGATCTGCATATCCAAGCAGATGTAGATCGACGTTGGGCTGCGAGACTTGCAGATGGCAAGAAGAGAGGAAAAGCGGGGAGCGCAGCCGTCCAGTTCACATGTCAGCGCCAAGCCTTGGCGGGTCCGCGCCCATAGCTTCCGGACTAACAAGTGCTTTCGTTCTCGCTCACACGACAACCTCCAAACATCCCATCAGCTCGCGGAATCGTCTATACTGGCAATGCGGCCGCCGTTATACCAAATGGAACTCTAGACAGCCATGTACTGCGCCTCCGGTCGTCATTTCTCCTCAGCCAACCGAACCCCGCCAACTTGCAAGGGAATCCAGCCCGTGGATGGCGAAACAACATGAAGCCCGGCCGTATCCCGACATGTCTTTCTTTGCTTAGGCATCGATGCCTGGGGACTCGGCTCTACTCGACCCAGCCTCACCAGCCGCCTCCCTGGCGCCCGGCTGTTGTTCTCGATGAGTATGCTGCATTTGTGTGTCTTGTGCGTGGGAGCTGTCTAACTAGATCGCAGGTGGGTGGAACGGGGTGTCCGTCCGATCAGTCTGCGGCAACTGACTTTTTTTGGACGTACTTTGACCGAGTCTCGTCTGATCAGCTCTGCCAACTATGTCCGGACCGAGCTTCCCACAAGGTTTGTGTGAACTCGAGTGAGGCATGAGTGATGAGTCATACCAACTAACACGGCGAAACAGGTTGGCGCACCGCTTGCGCGACATGCAAAAACTGCCCTACGTTGTCGTTTCAAACCCGCATATATCGATTGTCTATGAACTATATTACAAGGCATTTGAGAAATTCAGAAAGGTTCCGGAGATTATGTCATTGAGTGATAATGATCGCTACTGCGATATTTTACGAGAAACTCTTTCAGAGCATCTCACGGTCATTCCTAACCTAGCCATGGGAGTTCTTGAATGTCAAGGGCTTGTCAAGCCCGATGAAATGGACCACTTTATGAATACCATGCTTCGTGCGGTACGACTAGCTTTCTGTCGCGATATCGTTCCCTCGCTGACTGTGAAGCCTTAGAGAATCTCTCGTCGGGTGATTGCTGAGCAGCATCTTGCCTTGACTGAAACATTCAATTCGCCATGGCATTTTCCGGAATCTGCAGCTAGGACTGACCTGAACGCGGATTTTGTTGGAGAGGTCTTTCTCAAGTGCAACGCAAAGGATGTCGTAGAGCGGTGTGGAAAGCTCGCCCAAGATTTATTGCGACAAAGCTCTGGGTCAGACAAGGTTCCTGAGATCAAAGTGCAGGGGCATCTGACAGCTACATTCCCTTACATCCTCGGCCACTTGGAGTATATTATTGGCGAGCTTTTACGCAACTCTATGCAGGCTGTCATGGAAAGATACCAAGACAGCTCGAGCGAGCTCCCTAAAATTGAGGTGCTCATTTGCGAAGCACCTCAACATGTGATTTTCCGCATATCAGATCAAGGCGGAGGCGTGCCGAGGGACATACTTCCCTACCTGTGGTCGTTCAGCAAGGGACCACGCACTCAAGATCGACTGGAAAACCTCGGACAGGTGCCGGCTATGGCCGCTACCATGCAAGAGCTGATAGTTCCTATGGACCGAAAAACACAAGACCGAGAAACATACCGCGAGGGCTCGCTGAAAACTTTGAGTGCACGGCCACCCAATCTTCGTCTGGGGATGGGCCTGCCAATGAGCAGAGTTTATGCAGAGTACTGGGCTGGCAGTTTGGAACTGCACAGCTTGGAGGGATACGGCGTGGATGCGTTCCTGCAGATCTCGAAGCTCGGCAACAAGAACGAGCAGGTCACCACGAGAGCCTCGGTGGATGCAGTATGATTGTTAGGATTATCTTTTCGTTTTAAATCCAATCGTATGAGACGAGTAGATCTATATGGATTACCATAGGTCAGTCTATGATTGCATGGGTGTTGCTGGCCGAGTGATGGCTTTCCTTGTAAAAGTGGCAACATTGTTGTTATGAGTAACTCTAGCGAATATTCTGCATGACTGATTAACTGATCTGAAATATTTTATTCGTCAAATTCATCATTTAACAGAGCGTAACAAAACGATTGAAACAAAACATCGATCTGCAATCCGCTTATCGATAAGAGCTCGAAGCCCTGCCCAGCCAATGACATGCAGCCACTGTGGCTTCATCCACGACGGTCTCCCGGAGCGCTTCGTTTCCTTTTTCGTCCTCCGATCCCACGAGACGCCAACACGTCTCGATTGCGCTCGGGCATTGAACAATCACAGTGCTTTCGCCAATATAAAACACTCTCGTTATTCCTGTCAGATCCACTCCCAGCGCACCACCCTCCGCTAGTCCTGACCAGAAGCCGCAACGATGCACTCGGTGGTCAACCGCTCGCAGGCCGTCTTTGGCTTCTTCACTACGGTCGCCTTTGTTGTCGCGGGATTCGCTGCTCTGTCTGTGTTTCTGTACCCGGCGACCGAGGTCTCATCCAGTGTTGCGTTGAATAATGTTCAAGTGTATGTCTTCCCTCTGCTCTCTCCACAGGTGCTAGAAACCCCGAAACTGACCTTGGTTTGTCTCGCGCCAGAACAAAAGGCCGGCCGCACTACTATTCATCCAAGCGGGAAGAATACGCCCAAATCAAATTCGATCTTGATGCTGGTGGGTTCTTACTCTTTTTTTTTATGCGAAGCAAACGAATGACATATTGCTTACAATCTTTATAGACTTCTCCCCCCTCTTTAACTGGAACACAAAACAAATCTTCGTCTACGTCTTGGCCTCGTATCCCGCCATTTCCCCAGCCAGCGATCCCCCTCGTAACTCCGAGGCTATCATCTGGGACGCGATCATCACCGCCCCGGAATCCCCATACTCTGTCCCCAAGCTGAAAGAACGCTTCTTCCCCTCGAAGAAAACAACCAAGGCGTCGCGCAAAAACGCCGCCAAGAAGCAAAAGAAGAAAGACACCGCCGCCGCTACAAACAGCAAGCCGGGCGTCCTGAACCTGAAGAACCAGAAAGCAAAGTACCAAATCACGGATATCTCGGGCAAAATCGCGGAGCGGGAAAATGTCACGCTGGTGGTGGGCTGGAATGTGCAGCCTTGGGTAGGTGCCTTGTGGTGGAGTGAGGGCACGGGGGCGTGGCCCAGGACTGAGGGTGAGGCTGGACGGAGTGAGTCGTTTAATTTGCCGGCGTTGAAGGGGAAGACTGCGCAGACGACGAACATTTAGTGTTTTGCAACAAAAAGTTGTATCTATATCTGGCATGTACTCTTTTTAACTTTGGTTATGGAACAGGCATTGATGAATTCACTACATTGTGCACGAGTCCTGCAATTGACTGGCTGACATTGTATTTTCAGGAGGAATTAATAATAAACCTAATAATAACCTGACAAAGTTCTCGTCTCGTCTTGGAACATTAAACCAAGAACAATTTCAATAACACAAGAACGTGTAACCACAAACACCACATCCAACCTCGTTTGCCGTCATATAAGATACTCGGACTGCAATCCACTAAGACTCAGACAGTGCCGTACGTGGTGGTGCCCGGGGGCGCAGTGGAACGAGCGACACGATGTCCTCCGTTCTGGATTCTATCCGAGTACACCCCTGTTGCGGGTTTCGTCCACACTAATCCCGTAGCGGCCATTTTCTGGCGATGGTAGTAGACGTATTCCAGGTAGAATGCGTGTACATGTCCGGGAAAGAACCTGTATTCGTTACACGTATTATTAGCTGTTGAATTACACAGGGGAGACGAGAAATAGTTTGAAGAGATGAAAAGGCACATACCCCAGAATCGTCAGCAGAATGTTAATTAGCAGATCAGTACTGCAGCCGGAGATTAAAAAGACGCCGAGTGGAGGGACTATACGAGTCAAGTCAGTATGTTATTCCTCAAGAGTCCTGGCTTGCTAGACAAGGAGCTTCGAGCGACATACAGAAGAGAGTGATAATGACGATGCACAGCGCCGAGCAGTCTGCCATTTTGTCGAGTGTTTTTTGTTTATTCGTTTCTTTAGAATATTTTCAGCGTTCTTTCGGAGTGATTATGCAAGAAATGAAGATACGGAGTGAGTAATGTGAAGAGAGAAAGACGAGTTGGCAACTCCCTTGTTTTTATTTTAATCCCCGCGGCAAGAGCCATGGCCGGATGATGTCATGGCTGGATAAGTCTTAGCCCTGGCTGGGTAAGGACTAGCGCGATACTCGTAATGCGACGACCAAGATGATCTTTTGCTGGGTGTCTGAACCAATTAAACAGGTAAATATGCATCATCGCATGTTCAATGCCGACTCGTTGGATGAGAGCAGATACTGAACCACCTAGCTGGTGGCCAAAGTAGCCAATATCATAAGGCTGTAGGCGCTTATTTTGCGTTCTATCTAAACATGGTCCCGCATCACTACTTGCAATTCACATGAATATTATTGTCTGATGCCAGGGTACTATTACTCGAAGATAAAATTGGAAGAGCGAGTCAACTGTGGCGGTGCATAGGTCAAATTTATGTGGCGTTCAATGATAACCGAAAGAGGAAGTTCTTCTGGACATTAAACTTTCGTGTAATTACGGTGCTCGTCATCTGAAAAAAACATCTAGTCTCGTTCTAGATTCTGTTGCCCGAAATAATTCGTGTTGTCATCATTGCAGTACGGAGCAAGTCCTGCTGTTAAGGACGAGTCGCACTCTATAGCTATAGTAATGTGTACTACGTAGTATAAAAGATCGTAACGTCATAAATAACAAAGGAAACAAGCAAAATCAAAGAGACATTTCAGAACTAAAACGCAGGTTGCTCATGCGCCCATTATTGACACCAGGGCTGGTCGGACGACTGCCATTGCCCCATTTAGGGCTTCTGGGCTGCGTGCTTGTCGCCCGGGTTGTCGGGCGATTGTTCCGAATGTTTCGCAGCTCTTCTTCCTTGCGCCGCAGCATAGTCTCGCGTGTTTCGAGGGCTTGCTCTAGCTCCTTGATGCGTGCTATATGCTTGAACTCGTCGTTTTGTATCCGTATTTCCTTCAGCTTGGTGGCTTCGGCAGCGACTTTCTTTTTGATCTCTGCGTTCTCGTCCTGCAGCTGACGTATCTCATTGGCCGACTGCGCGGCGACATTGGATGCGTTTTGGTATTGTTCTCGTGTATACTCGGCTTGCTTCTTCTCGTATTCTGCTTTCCGCTCCAGGCTCGAATTGCTCAGTATCAGTTTCCGGATTTCCTCGCGAGCATTCTCGAGTTCCTCTGTGAGCCCCCCTTCAGCTTTTAGAGCATTCCTAGCAACTTCCAAATCGTGTTTCAGCTGTGTTCGCTCATCTTTGAGTTTCGTGATCTCGTCTTGATGCCGAGCGAGCCTTTGCTCAATTTTGGTCTTTTCTGTTGTCAATTGATCACGTTCCTGTCGAGTTTTGTGCAGCTCCTTAGTGCGGGATTCGTAGCGGTGTTGTAATGTTTCCCAGCCTTTGTCTCTCTCCATAGACCGCTCTTCGACTTTAGATAACAAAGTCTGGAGTCGATCAAGTTCAGTCGCGTGGTTGGATTTCATTTCTATCAGTCGATTTTCGAGGGTGGTCAACTTTGTGATCAAGTCCAAATTCTGGCTTGCCCCGCTGCTAGACTCTGTAAACTGGCTGACTTCCTGTGACACGTGCAACCGTTGTCTCTTCAAGTCAGGTGTATCAGTGTCCATGGAATCCTGCGGTCAGGTCAGCGGAGGAATTTCAAATAATCACACTTCGAGACCTACAAATAATCGTTTGTTCATGGACGTTGCAGATGCGGACGCGTGCATTGCACTAGAGTCGCCAGAGACATCCTCTGACTGCAAGTCCTCTGAAATGAGAATATGAAGGGGCTCGATGGTAGGAAGAGCCCAACTGGCGTTGAAATTGTCTGAAAGGAGGTAAGTAAAAAGCTCCTCGGCGTCTTCCTGGACACTCAAAGCATTGTCTTGAAGGTCTCCCAGGAGGTCCCGCAGGCTACGGACGATATGCAAAAGGAGCTTCAACCTCTGAGGATCTGGGAGATCAGGTAGACACCGTTGAATATGCTCGCTGCTGTTGGATATAAGGAGATGAACAACAGGAAGCAAATTTCCATTTCGTGCGAAGGTAGTCCTCAAATGCTCTACCGAAGGGTTTGAAGCGTTAAAGGAAGAATCCAACGCAAGAATTACCGCCGGAGGGCGAAAAGTCTCAACAATACCATCATGTTGAGTGGCGTGTATCCCAATGCTCAGCGGTCCATTTTGCATTGACAGCTCAACATTGCCACCCATCTCATCGCGTGGACGAGTATGGACGAATCCTTTGCCCCGGAAATACCTCTCAACAAGGTCCACACCTTTACCTTGCTTTGCAATGATAACAATGTGCAGGTCCTGGGCACCGGCTATTTCAACGAGATGGCCTAAGAAAAGGAATTTGGCGCTGGTATACTCCGCCCATGTGGCTTCCCTCTGAGGATCAAACTGCGACTGCTTCACATGTTCAGCAATATTCAGATCAGTATGCACAGCCACATTATCAAGCTTTTCCACCAGGAGTCGAATGTCTGCTAATATTTGGCTCTGCTGCTATATTCTTAGTTTCCCAAGTCTACGTTTGCAATCATCATCCTCACCTCTGTATCAGAGACAATGCCCTCTTCAGTGGATTTGAATCCACCAAGAAGGAGTCTCGTCGAATGCAGATGTTCCACAAGAGCTCGCTCGTATTCATCCTTACTTCTTGAATCCATCGGCAGGGTTATTGCGAATTCAGAAGGGCCGAGTTTTAGGGAACCCGGGACAACACTTTCTGTCTTGTCAAATATCGCGCTAGGCTGAATTGTCTGCACTCCTGCCTGTTCCGGGAAGAGTAACGAAGGCGGAACGACTATATCAGCTGCAGCAGAATGCTGTTCCGTTTGTCCGGGTTGGTGGATATGGTCGTCGTGCACTCGAACACTCAATGGCAATGTCGCATCTGGCATTGACGAAACAGGAGCAGGATCGATATCCCCTGCCGACGACGGAGTGGCACTTGTGCTAACAATCGGATTGGGTACAGCACTAGCATTGGCCCGCAGTCTAGCATGCGCATTCTGTAGCCTCTCTCTAGGAGTCGCTCCCGGAATATCGTCGAACTTTCCTAGAGCATCGGGGCCCGGCGAGCTTGTCTGGCTTAATCGTCCTTCCATGATTATGCGAGCTCTCCGGGGTATTTTCGTCGCAAACAGTCAATGTTCCGTGCACCTTTGGCCAGGTCGGGGTTCGCAAGCAGTCAATGTATACAGGGGCCTCGTGGGTTGAAATCGGGAAGGGCTGGTGGAATCGATAATGTTTATATAGCTCTAGCATATGGTCAACAATCAGGAACAGGTCGCACAGCGAGAAGGTAGCTGTTTTACCTGGTGTTTAGCTCCTCACCCAAAGATTCAGATCGGGAGCTGGTGGGATAATAGCGTGTGACCACAGCAGTCAAAGTCAATGTAAGCAATATCGCGCCTCAAAGCTGTCACTACAACTTAGGAATATTGAAAAAAAAAAGCTGTGGGTGCGTCTGTAGCTCGTCAGGCAAGTGGTAGTGTCTCCAGCATCTATCCGCTGGTTATGCGCCTTCAGTGCTCAGGAAAATAGCAGTAGACGCGACAAGCATTGCGAACAGCGACAAGAATTTATAGCAGGAACAAAAAACAAGCCAGCATGCGCAGAGCTCCAATGGAGTATACGAAACAAGAGAGCAAGAGGCGAGCGCGACGTATCAACACACTAGAGATGGAGAGGAGAAAGAGAGGGTTTAGGATAGAGATAAGTCTGGAGCTGCTGCTATCGGCCCGGGGGGGGTTGATCGCCGCACGTGATAGCCCTAAGTCGCCTTTGGCTGGACCCCCTCAGCGCACGCTGCCGCGCTGCTTAGGGTTCCCCAGAGACTCCAGTTCAACACCATATAATTATAATCTCCCAAAATTTTATACACAATATGACAGCCCAGCATGCCTCTGAATTTGAATATGTATGTGGTTTCTTCCTTCCTCATGCTTACTATCCTAGTTTAATCACTTCACGTTGTCAAGTATTTTCAGACCGCTGGATAGCATGTATAATCCAGAAATCGACGCTGTGTTTAATGGCGGTCAATTTGAGAAGTTTTAGCTCAGTCGAAAAACCGAAGTCCAGTAGAAGCTGAACAAATATTGGTACGAGCTTTTGAAATAGTTACAGCAGATTAGTTAGGTTCAATGTCGGGACACTCACCATTGAAATGAGCTTTGCTTTTACATGTAGCATTATTGGGATTTGCTCATAGTTGCTGAATTAGACAAGAGTCTCTATTTTACACGATAACAAGCCGGGTTTTGGTCAAGACTCTCACTTTCCAAAGCTCCCCTAGGGAAACCCATCTTAACTAATACCATTACTACCTCAAGGAATCATATACCGAGGCCTCCGTATACCAGACGAGTGATTGGCTAAAAGTTGACTCGAATGTCTTTTGATGTAACAGATGATGTTATGCGGAACCCAGTTGATGACAAATTACATAGGCCATTCGAATGGAACCTTTAAGGTGCTCTATCCTCGGCTTTGGTTATGCGTTCACTTGAGAACCTGTATCAAGGCCAGACTCATCAAGTCCACCTAGTTGTAAAGATTTACTAACAGATGGCGGTATTTCTCTTGAGGCCAGAAGAGTATCCGCATTCCAGCATTTCACCCACTTGATCGGCCAGCAAGAGCTTTTCCTCTTTCGCTTCTCTGTCGGCTTCTTGCAGCTTCTCCAGAAGCTGTGGATGAAGGCATTTCTGCGCGACCTTACTGCGGAAGTTCTGGAAGTGCTGAGCCAGCTTTTCGGCTCTAGCGAAGACAGCCTTGAACCCCATGTGTTCCTATCTTTTAAAATACCAGCACACATGACTTGTCATAATGGATGTTTTCCTCTCATATGCCTATTAAGGCTTGCCCTTTCTGTGTATAACCTGTCGCAGAGAGTACATGGGAACATCGTGGAGCTCTTAGTTGTGCGATGAATCTTCTCGTTGAGTGAATCTGAAAATTCTGCGTTATCCGTTTCATCGAACTCGTCAATGGCATAGGATGCAAGAAGGTTCCTTTCGAGCGCGATTTGGTGGTCGCCAATGTGCTTGTCGAACGAGGAGGTATCTTGTTGCTGGGTGTCGAGTTTCTGACGCATAGACCCCTGCATGACATGACGTTTTACTTGGTTTCGATTGTCCGCATTATCTTTGGATGAGTCGATGAAATGCCACTGACTCTGCTTGGGCTGGCCAGATGTTGTCGTGCCCATGTAATCACTCTGTTCGGCGTTATTCAGGTTTGACACTCGCTTCGATATGTCGAACTCATCTGTCAATGTAATATCAGCGATGTTCAGACTGCTAATTTGCCCTGCTCACCTGTAAGATCAATCTCTGCAGCACTCTCCTGTAACGAAATGTTCGTCTGATATTCAGGCTCAACAGGTGCGTAAGGACTTGAGCGTGATCCGGAATAGTAATTTAGGTCCGTCGCTTTTCCCTTTCCCGAATTTCCAGATACGAAATCACTATCAGGCATTGGCAGCACCGTACTTTTGTCATTGTCATCCAGAGAATCATTGAATACTTCGGATTTCCGGCCTGGATAGTTATTCTGTGACGGATTCTTATCTGTAATGTTAGATGACTTATTTGATAATTCTTCATTGACAATGTCGGTGGTAGCAAGTAGTTTATGCGAATTATCACCATCTTCATTCTGGGTTAGAGGGAAATATTCAGTGTTTTCTGCTATTGGAGGTGGAATGATTTGATCGCTATTTGAAGAGTCCAGTACAAACCGCTTTAGAACCCCCAAATCGTCTAATGAATCATCGATTTCTGCTGGAAAAGTAGGCATCTGGTGAACGATTTCCGATTTTGTATTGAAACTGAGTGAGCCGTTGTCGGAATTCCAAAAAAATTGTGCTTCTCCTTGGCCTAGTTGATGCATCGGAATCCACTTCCTCCCTATCAGAACTTTCATAATCGGATGAATCTTCCGGGAATGGAAGTGATTTTAATGCAAGATACCTCAGGTGGGTGGCGACATGGCCTTCCAGCTGAACGTCAGAGTCGGATTCGCCACATAAGGGACATGATTCGAAAATAGGGCCAGATGATCGACTGCTTCGCGTCGCTATTATCGAGAGTTGAGATTTGGCGCTTTTATGTGCTGATGTCATGTGCTGCTCGTATTCAGTTTTGTCGGCAAACAAAAGGAGGCCATGGGCCTTTGCTGCACAGCGCCACCGCAATTTATGCTGGCGCATGTGCTTTAACCAATCTTCACTATGCTTGTATAAGACATCAGAGTGATCACAGGTTTCGAATAAACACACGTAAGGGTCGAGATCATGTTTAACGTGGTCTCTGTCGCATAGTGTTGTTAGTGTAATACTAAACCTCATATAATTAACTAAGTCAAGAGGGGAGAGGAGAGTATGGAACTCACACCCATAAATGGTTATTCATGACAGTCGCGCTGGACAGCATACAGGAGCAATAAGGGCAAGCGACCTCCATGCTTCCACGACAGCACGATATCCGGTCATTTTCAATTTCGCCCTGTAGTTCAACTTCCAAGTCTGAAATCTTGCTTCGTAATGAAGAAACTGCATCCACTTCCAATGTTGTTTGCTCGCCTTGTTGTATATAGAGGAGATAGTTGGGCAATGACTTAAGGCGTTCTTCATGTTTGATGAGACGATTTTCTTTAAGTTCCTTTAGTTTCCGTAATATAGGCCCCTTCGGTGCGGGTGGAAACTCGAGATGCTCAGAATCGCTCAGTTGGATAGTCCTCCATGAGCCAACAACGGAAGGGGCGGACGCCTTCTTCCATTGCTCCATGTTAAGAGTGGTAACAGTGATTGCCCTTGATCCAGTCGTGCTTGGTGTTTTTTGATGTGTCTTTGTGTTAGAACAACTAGGATTGCTATCTCCCATTGGTGCTGGTGTGTTTTGGATGCCACTCAGTTGCTTCTGAGCCTTTGGTACAGGTTTCTGTGCAGCAGTTGGAGTATCTCTCATCGGAAATGTTCTGTAACGTGAGCGCCGATATAGAATCCGCTTCCGACGAAGCAACATTGTATCTGCCAATCGTTTCTTAATCTTCTCGTCACAGTTGGGAAATTTTCGCCGGATGATCTCCATTGCAAAGAGGTTCGCAAATGCCGGCCCAATGTCTTCACCATCTTCGTCCCGAATTACAAAAGAATTTACAGCCTTAAGATTGTTTTTGTCGTTGCTGGCTTTGCGAATAGTATTGCACAGCTGATGCAGCAAGGTGATTTCCCCCGCGATATGCTCAACAACGATACCCAGGCTGTTATCTTCAATAGGGTGGATGTTTTCTTCCATTGGAGTCAAAGGATTCAAATATGATAAGTCTGTCGCGATCAAATTAGTCCGTACTCCAGGAAGAATAAGCATCATCATCAAAACGTCTCTCACATTCTTGGATATGTTCATTCAGAGTTCGAAGCAGTCCGCGCACGAGTCGCTGGACGTAAGCTACGCCTCGAAGGCGATAGTCCAGGGAAGCTCTGTATGGTTCAAAAACTCCGATATTTGCTGTCCATATCGAGAACCTCCCTAACTGGTCCTCAACTGCCGCTTGTTGCTGGGGAGGGAGAATGGTGAAAAGCTCAAGGCACTCGTTGAAAGACACCAGACAGGCCTCCACAATTTCTGTGATTGTTGTCTCCATTTCCAGTCTCCAGTTCTCTGCAAATTAGAAGACTATCTGGAGCGTCATATGAGAGAGTTCTCGCTGTGGATGACAAGGCTGAGAACAGGGAGGAGCCCCGCACTCGCAACTGATTCACGCACACTTCAGCCTCGCACTCCTTGAGTGGAAAAGTCGACATCCTTGCATTTTGACGGTGTCACCAATTCTGAGTCGAAATATCACGAGCTACAGGCTGCAGACACCGACATGCAAGCAGCAGTGTCAACAAGCACGTCGCTTGCACGCGTGACGTGTAGCCTGACAGAGCACAAATCATGTTCCCAGGTACCATAGCTTTCAGCCATCTGTAACAAATTTGCCCTGCTTAATGTGCTATATTCGAATAGGTCGATCTGCTGCTCAGCATCCTACCTATATTCCGAGAAATCGTCGATTTCCTAGAAGACGCCGAAAGCGATCATGACCTACGCAGATTCTATCTCCATTTAAATGCCTATAGTCTGCTTCTGATAGAGTATATTTCTCTAATGAGGGATAATTTGGCTCTTTCAGACATAAAGGTCTTATCTCGCTCGATACTGAAGAGACTTTCTTGCTTCTTGCCACGTTCTCCTTCGCCGCTCGATGAGATTTTCATGTCACCTTCCGAGGCTTTCCCTCGATTAACAACTTTAAAATATTATTGGGACACATCTAAATTATCAGACGAGAAGGTCAAGGTCATGAATATTTGTCAGTGCTTGGACTTTGGCTCTCAGGATATTCGCGACAATATAATACGGCTACTTCGCGGCGCAGTTGACACGCTCCGCTCCCAGCATGCCAGGAAACTCACAGACCTGGCGGAGAACTACTCCACACTACGGAAGAAAAAAAGAAAAGTGACACATTCGGCAGGATTCGCGGCGAGCTCCGTATATCAGACATTACTTGAAACCTCCAAAGCGTGCTCCTCCATCCATAATCACGATTACGGGATCCGACTTCGACTAGCCACGTATCGCAAGGCCGTGGAAGACCATTTCGCTTTTGAAACATTTGTTACGCATGATAAGATGCACAAATCATGGCAAGAGATGCGGATATCAGCGATTCTTGTCAACAATGAAATACAAAGGAAGGTCAAATTTGCCTCGGACAATTCCAATGAAAAGGAATCAAACCAGATTCGTCGATATGCCGTCAATCGATTATGTGAACAAATTGACAAGCTCAATTCAACCACGTCAATGCGTCTCAATCTCGTTGTGGAGGATGGCCGACTGTGGAAGAATCAATCTTGTAGGAGCATATTTCCCATCAGGCGAACAGATCCTCCGCTGTCTCTTAATGATATCATAATATCTCATCCTACCAATATGACAGAAAAGGCGAAACGTGTCCTTGCTGTTCTGCTATCATATGCTGTATTACACTTTCATGGAACACCCTGGTTAGGACGGTCTCATTTCAACAGTTCCAACATTTTATTTTTCCATACCTCGAGTGCCATCCCGTTGAAACCATATATTCACACGGATTTGATGGAAATAGCTCAATCCCCTGAGAACGTCTCGGAGGGAGCCCACGATCTGGAAGATGATATTGACCCTGATGACTTGCCATTCCATCCGTACCCTGATATTATCATGTTAGCTATAATGCTCATGGAACTATACATGATACAGCCGATCCGGTCATTAGCTGAGCGAGTAGGAATAAAAGTTGAGGATTGGAGTCATGTTGACGAAAATACTCGATACTCGGTTGCCGTTGCGGTCTTTGAGAAATTTCAAGGGGAGTTCTCGGACAATTACCGAGACGCAGTGGACAGGTGCCTTGACCCAAGTATCGGGATCGATCAGAAAGATAAGGAGTTAGATGAAGCACGCCTAAAGCGCCTCATATATGAGGAAATAGTTCAGCCTCTTGAAGATGAATTGGATCAAGGATTCAGAGACACGGTTTCAATCGATAACCTGGATGAAGTCTCCCAGTACTTGGACCTCAGCAACTGGGGGCAGATGAGAATCAGCCAACAACTTTACTGTGAGTGCAGCCCAGCTGATATCAATTGTCGAAAGAGTACCAAACATTCAGCGGAAGTACAAACAGACCCTTGTATATCCAACGACTTCTGTAACAAAAAAGAAGCCATAATGGAACGAAACCAAAACGGCTTCAGCTTCAATGAGAACCTGCTTAGAGCACAAATTGCGCCAAATCAAACTCATTTTACTTGCTTTAGTCAACAAGATTACACTGTTGGATGGATATGTGCACTGCCAAAAGAAATGGCAGCGGCTAAGGCAATGCTTGATGAGACACATCCTTCTCTGCCTCAAGATCCCTCAGACCAGAACAGCTACGCTCTAGGACGCATTGGGCGGCACAACGTTGTGATAGCATGCCTTCCCACTAAGGTTATAGGCACTGTTTCCGCTGCCAGAGTAGCAAACCACATGCTGTATACCTTCAAATCGCTGAGATTTGGCCTGCTGGTTGGAGTGGGTGGTGGAGTACCCGGCTCCAAAGATATTCGTCTGGGAGACGTTGTGGTTGCAGAGCCACATGGATCCATTGGGGGTGTAATTCAATATGATTTTGGAAAAACTATCCAAGACGGAAAGTTCGTTCTCACAGGGTCCTTGAACCGATCTCCAGATATCCTCCTCACAGCTGTTTCGTCTCTTAAAGCCGATCACTATCTCAAGAGGTCCATGTTAGAAACTTACTTGAGTCAAATGGAAAAACGACATCCGCTTTGGAAATTTGAATTTTCTCACCCAGGTGTCGAATGTGACATGCTTTTCCAGTACGATTACTATCACCATGGGGACAACGATGAGGAATTTTGTCGACAATGTGACATTTCTAAGCTCGTTGATCGAAAACCTCGAGACTCCCCAAGTCCGCATATTCATTACGGCACGATTGCGTCTGGAAACCAGGTTATGAGAGATGGTGTGACGCGTGATAGATTACGAAAAGACCTCAATGTTCTTTGCTTTGAAATGGAAGCTGCTGGGTTGGTGGACACCTTTCCATGTCTTGTTGTCCGAGGAATCTGTGATTATTCAGATTCTCATAAGAATAAGAAGTGGCAGGGATATGCTGCGGCCACAGCAGCGGCATATGCAAAGGAACTTTTGAGTGTGATACCCAGCAACCAGGCTGAGGTGTCGAGCGACTAATTCCATGTTCACACTTCATATAAAGGTAGATATATATGTGTTTATTCAATCCATCAGCACCAGGAAGTGTCAGCTCGTAACCGTTAAACTGGCATTGTAGAAAATTTTGGCCGATTAATGTAGGGTTTTGGCAAAACAGTGAGATATCATGGCTTTTCAGAGCTGGGAACATATATGTTGCAAAGTCTATTGTCATTGAAAAGGATAATCTACTCTATAGTTTGGCGTTCTCATGACTACTGGCATCCAATGGTGGTTGAAACCCAAGCTCCTCGATACTTCTAATCAAGCGCCGTCCTTCACCTTGCGAAAGAAAGCTCTTTTTGATATCAGGAACGCGCGATCGGATCCACCTTTGCCTGTCTCCCCATCTGATGCCTAATTTACCCTTGCCATCATTCTCAAGTCCAGGTCTAGCATCCGCAGTTGCTGCCCAGTCGTAGAGCATGTTGTTATAATCTGCGTCTAAAGGAAAAGGGATGATGTGAAATCCCTTTCCAGAACCCCTCTTATCGATTTCGCCGTTCTCCCAGTCGTGCATCTCAACTTTCGAAGGAAGCTTCAGCCTCTGAGACCAAACGCGTGAGAATACTGCAGCTTGGTTTTCTACAAGAGGGAATGGAATGACCCTTTGCGGCAGGACTGTAAGCACCAGTGTCGGATGCTCGCTATAAAACAACTGCTGGTAGACATTCAACGCTCGGGCTCCATCAGTGAAGACTGGCGTTTTCAGTGACGACAGAAATGGATATGCATAGAAATAACCGGTGCAAAAAACAATGGCATCGACGTCTTCTTCGGTCGTGCCATCTGTGAATCTCACGCCTCGGTTAGACGAGGCTGGAGACAGGAACTCGACAATTTCGCCGCGTGATACCCTGTCAGAACTGCCACCCACTGGAACAAACTCTGACACTGAGCGATGTGAGGAAATTAGAGGTTGTTTGCACACTCGGGATATCTGGCTCCCTATGTCAACCCCGGATGCGGAGTTGCCAACGACAATGACTTTTTTGTCTTTGAAATCATCTGCAGAGTCGTAGACTTTCGAATGGAGGACTGCGCCAGGATAGTTCTGATTCCAAGCTTCTATCCCCTTAATGGCTGGTATATAAGGAACATTGTAGTGGCCATTTGCCGCCACGACTGCGTCATAGATAGCCGTCGATGCCTTTCCCGAATGAAGATCTTTCACCGTGACATCCCAGTTGCTCCGTGAAGGGTCATCAAGTTTGACATCAAGCACTTGATGCTCGAATTTGATCAAATGCTTGACCTCTTCTGCATACTCCTCGAGATATTCAAGCACCTGTTGGAATGTTGGAAAAAGCTGGATATCTTCAGAAAACGGTTTTGTGCCGTATCCCATGAGCGTCTTGGGTATATTCGTCTCCATGTTGCTGTACAGCGGCGAAACAAATGTCGCCTCTCGGCTTCCATCATCTTTGGACTGCCATATCGGCTCTTCAGGCGGTTGATTTGGATCTGGCTGGGGCACTGGGATTTTTACCTTGTCCTTGTCTTGTGACGATGCGTGGATCCAGACACCGCCCACTCGACCGCGTTGTTCAAAGATATCGATTTTTTCAAAGTATTTCTCGGCGAGGAGATATCTCGAAATAGAAATCAGCATGATAAGGACTAAATAATAATCTGGCGAGAGGCTACATACTTGGCGGCTGCCAGCCCACAGGGGCCAGCGCCAATGATGGCCACTCGACGAATCTTTGGAAGTGCAGTCATAGTATATTCTCAATATTCTAAAGTCAAAGAATTTGAGGATATAAATGTATGTATCATGGCTTGAGTATACATACACGACAGGTTGATAAGCGATGCTGCTCTTGCCCCGCACTAAACGATCCGTCTTATTCTTGACTGTCCCTGCAGCAGGATTATTTATTTTGTTCAATCTGCGTCACTTTCAAGGCGGCTTTTTGTTCGACCGAATCGAGAGTAGTCATATCATTTTTTCCGTTCACACGGCGTACGAAAACTGACTGCGAGGCATAGTTGACGGTCAATCAAAGTTTGTTGTTGTCGGAGAACGGCTGCAATCACGCAATCAGGCTCAACCCTCTATCTGCTGCGGTTTATTGTACAACATTGAAGTTCATTTTCGATGTCTAATTAACTACCTAAGAGGACCGCTCTTGAGACGACTAACCAAGTATCCAATGTTAATTGATGATGGTAAAATAAAAGCTAGCTATAACTATATATAGCATCAAGATTCTATTAACTGGTACATGAATAAAATGCACACCACCATCGTTGCGTTTCTATTCTTGCCGTCATCGTCATCAATTCCAGATGTCCCTGTTGACTAGAAGTAGCCTCCTTGTCAAAGATAACAGCCGTAATCAAGGCAAATATTGTGCAACTTCCCACCACAATTCCTGAGGTCATGCTCGTTCTTCGATATCATTCCGCCAAAGACATCATCTTCCGCCCATATTTCCTATTAGCCTGCAGTCTTCCTCGAAGTGTACAGCTACCTCAATCTTTGCTTGGCCACTGCCATACTACAATATACAGCTGTCGGCAATACGTACGAAGCGCAGCAGTGCGCTTGCGTGAGCCATCTGCCTCTGCGGAGATAGTGATTCACTCGTGGGTGCATCCGTCTTATATCTAATACCTATGCTGATAGCCTAGTGTTTTTGCGTCTGCAATCATACTAAGTATTGCTGCGCACAATAAACGACTCGGAGGATACTTCTCGATATAGATTTTAATAGGTCTTTACCTGCGATATACGGCTTCCATACCCTTTTCAACACTTCAATGTCGTGTCGGGGATCCATATACACTCTGTACCGAGATGAATCCACGTGTAAAGAAACCACAAGACAGACAAATATGTCAATATAGGTCGTAAACCTACTGTCAATCATTAATTGCTAGAACTCATTCTAGGGAAGGCATACTGCCTGGCGCCACAAAGAAGAGGCTGTGCTATTCATCTGTGTAATTTCACCACAAAGCGAGTCGTTTAGGTGCGACGACAAAGGTGGCAAAGGAAGTCCATTGCCATTAAATAATATATCGTATTATGTAGCGGGGAACAAAAGGAGGAAAAAGGGCGAGACATACAATTTTTAGCGGAGGTCACGTGTGTGTTCTAGAGCAGAAGAGGGGCCCACGAGGTTTTCTTTCCTCCTTCCCTCGCCACGATTCAATATGTATTCTTCAGCTGCGAAATTGTTTTTCTTGTGAGTCCATAGAGAAATTTCCCACGGTAATAAATATGGATTGAATTTAACAAAATCAAGAAACTTGAATTGATGAACAATCACCGCCTTCGGATGAGCCTCGTGGAGTTTTCCACCGAGTGCGCCTTAGGCGGAGTCAGACTTCCAGGCGGTCGCTTTTTGTTCATTCATCCCAACTACTCTTGACTCATTGTTCTCTATGAATTTGGCGTTGAAAGGTTCTTTTTCATTCATTATTCACTTTCCTTCCCTCCCTCTTTATTCTCACGGTCTTCGCCTTCTTTTTACGGTTGGATGCGACATCTCGACGACTCATAGAATAGGTGCTTTGAACTCGACATAGACTACTTTTCTTTTCTTTTCATTTTCCTGCTTGTTTTAATTTAATTTCACTTTCAAATAAAACAAGACTGAAAAAGAGATACTCAAAGTGAAGCCATGGACGTGTCATCACTGGACCTCGACCATCATCAAATATTCACCACTCTTGGGGCACTGAAAGCATACATCCTGCCCAAGGTTCATCAGGCGTTACAGAACTCCAAGTTAGAACGTGTCGTGGTCAAAGGACTTTACGAACGACATGGAGAAAATCTATTGCTGTCGGATAACGAAAAGCGAGACAAACGCTTCAACTGGCATAGGCCAACAGCAAAGCTGCTTGACGAGACCACCATCGAGCTGTTATGTTTCCCTGGTAGGGATACAGTGCATCACCAGGCTCTGATGGCTGCGACATACTTTGGGCTTCTTTCGCACCGTCTTAAGGCGCCGATAGTGATGGAGCATTTGCCATCCACACAAGATTGCACAGCTATTTTTGAAAGCTCGA